>LVLI01000173.1:0-168102 GCA_001687465.1 Halocafeteria seosinensis | reverse complement strand
TTCGTAAACGATGAGGGTATTGTGCCTTGTTTAATGTACAATATATCTACATACACGTTTGAGCAAACTTGCAGCTTCCTCTGGAGTGATTATTTCGATCCGAGCTCATTCATTACGCTGAATGCTGGTGAGGCGTTCGATGGTGGGGGTTATGAAATTGCTCTCCAATGTGTTGATGGATTCAAAGGGATATTTGTTGTAAATAGCAGCGTTTCGTCTGTCAGAGAAGCACCGATTATTCGAAAGGTCCATACAAGAGATGGACAAACGGGGGATAATGGGTCGTTTCTCGTGCGAAGCTGGCAGAGATTTTTCAGAATGGAATCATGCAGCTCTTCGGGAACTATTGCAGGCACTAACAGCGGTGGACTATGTGGTCGTGGGTGTGGATCTCGTGGAGGACATATCGAAATTCTTGACTCAATTTCCACTGGAGCAATTGAAGGGGACGGAGCTGGTGGCATAACTGGTTCGGAACCAAGCGCCTGGGGAGGCTATGCTGCAATAAACCGGTCATCTTCCAGTGGAAGGATAAAAGGTCGTGGTGCTGGAGGAGTATGCGGTTCGTTTGTGGCTAAGAATGGCACAGCACAAATTGAGCAGTGCCATACAATTGGCTATGCTATCGGTGATAGGAGCGGCGGCATCAGTGGTTCGTTCGCGGCATCCTCGGATGGCATGCTAGGGGTTCGGAACAGTTACACTACAGGTGATATTAAGGGAGACTATTCAGGTGGTATACTCGGAGGCTACACTGCGGTTCGGAATGGTAGCGTGTCCGTCACAAATTGTTATGCTTCGGGAGATATGTATGAAAAAGTTGGTGGTGGAATTCTAGGCAGTATGGAAACTGGCTCCCCGGACGTTGAACTGAGATACTCGGTTTCATGGTCTCAACCGGTTGTGGGATTTGGGTCCTCCCCGCGGATTGTAGGTCCTGCACGTAATGTAAGCATGATTCAAGGAGAGCTATACAAATTGAATGGCGTATCTCGTTGGCGTAGTGACGTTTGGATGCATAGGAACACAGAGCCGCCAATCTTTTGGTTTCAGGCAAGAACAGGGGACAGAAGGGCTTCAGTGATTGCCGGAAGGGATCCGTGCTTCGAATACAGGAAGTTTTCGAGGGAAAAAATAGAAAACCTTGAGGCTGTAATCGTTTTGAAAATGGACTGTCACTGGAAGGATTCAAATTACACTGATGATGCATATATTTCACTGCGCGCTTATGAGACAATTGATGGTGGGCATCGTGTCATCGATCTGTCGGCACCGTCGGAATTTGCGGGGCTGTTTGCCATCGACCGGTCGGTTGACTCCATTGAAAAGGCTCCTATGGTCCGAGATGTTGCAACAGTAAATGGTATCGTTGCCGATACAGGTGGTTTCATACTGAGGGAAGAAACGCAGTATGCGATAGTCTTTGGTTGTAGTTCAACTGGGGCTATTAACGGTTGGGGTGCCGGTGGTATATGCGGGTACAAATGTGGCTCAAAAGGACACGTTCAAATCACGACGTGCTCTTCGTTCGGAGAGATCACGGGAGATAATGCCGGAGGGATTGTGGGTAGCGATTTTGCCTCTGAGAATGGCGTCGGTATAGTTTCGGGTGCCATGCGGTCACCCACAAGAGGTACCGTTAGTATGAGTTCTTCGTCTCCATGTGACGGCCCTGCGGAGCCTCTGGCGTCCTCTACTCACGAAGATGGTCTAGAAGGACTCTCAAACTCTATGTCGAATGGCCACGTTCAAGGCTACAAAGCAGGTGGTATCGCGGGAAGTGATACCGGTAAATCAAAAGGGAACGTGTGTATCTTCCGTTCGGCTTCACTAGGAAACATCGAAGGAACTTACAGTGGCGGTATTGTCGGCGACAACGCCGGGCTGGAGCGCGGGAGTGTAACGGTTTCGCAAGCGTACTCGGAAGGTAGCATTAAGTGTAGAGGAGGTGGGGGCATCTGTGGAGCTGATACAGGAGCGAACGGTGGAAGCGTGGAAATTCGCAATTCCTATTCACGTGGTGATATATTGGGGAAGGAAGCCGGTGGTCTCTGCGGGCATCGCGCTGGAATCGATGGAGGCAGGCTACTGATTCACACGAGTTACGCTTCTGGCATGATCAAAGAAGAAGATCGAAGTGGTGGAATGTTGGCGACAGTATCCGATGGGCTTAACAAATGGAGGCCAGCAGAGCATGTAGAAATTAAGTACTCCGTCTCTTCTCCACCCATTTCTGGCCAAAGCACGGGGGAACTGATTACTGTCTCCGAAGGCAATTCAGATGATCTAGATGATATTGATAGTTGTCTGTATCAATTTGGAGAGAACGTACAATGGTCTAGCGCTATTTGGCAGTGTGTAATGGACGAGCCTCCTATCCTGTCTTTTCAGGATCGGGAGTTGCCCACTCTTCGTCAGCTGTTTGATCGGAAATCTCGTTTGGAGTGTGCGTCGGCACGGCATCCGCCGGTACCCCGAGAACTGGTCCAACAACAAAGCATATCCGCAGATGAGGCTCGGGATATGGCTGACTCTTTTCGAGACAACGACGATGAGTGCATTCACTACAATGGTAGTAAACTATTGTTTCAACTGGTTTGCGAGAACCTTGTGTGGCGAAAATATAACCAAGGGAAGGCATACATTACTCTCGCTCCTGGAGAAGTCTTTGATGGAAATAATCATCGCATTAATCTTTGGACTATAAAAACCTTCAGAGGATTGTTTGCAATCAGTAATTGGGGAATTCATCGGTTTAGTGAGGCACCGCGCATCATCAACTTACATACTGACGGTGGCAAGACGGTTCCCGGGGGCGGGTTTATCGTACGTAAAGGTCAAACCAATTTTACAGTTGATTCATGTAGCTCCTCCGGTACGATAGATCGTTTGGGGGGTGGAATCGCTGGGCGTAATACCGCTGGTGGTGAGTTTGATTATCGACCAAGTAAAGCTGTGTTGTCCAACTGCTACTCGACTGGGAAAATAGGAGGTGATGGAGCAGGAGGCATAGTGGGTGCCCGGGCTGGTCGTTCGTTCAAAGGGAAGGTAGCGATTTCAAAATCGTACTCGACAGGCGCTATAGAAGACGGTGGCAGCGGCGGAATCATTGGACAAGCATCGGGCTCCGTAGAGATATCGGAATGTTTTTCTGTGGGTAATATTGGAAGTGAGAGTGGTGGGATAGGAGGTCAAAAGACGGGTACGGGTACGAACCCTGGCACTACAATCGCAGACTCGTACTCACGTGGAGAAATCAGTGGTTGGAAATCAGGGGGTATCCTTAGCAAGAAGACTGGTTTAGTCTCGGTAGAGCGGGCTTATGCTTCTGGAAGTATCGTTGACGGCGCCGCAGGAATCATGTGGGAAGCAATTGATTCGGTCAATATCAAGTTAGCGGTTGCGCTGCCTCCTTTATTCTCAGAGGGGTTTCAAAACGTTACTGCGACGGGTAATTCAGATCAGTTGAGTTCAATTAGAGGGCAATTGTACAGCGTATCGTCTGCAGCGTCTGAACATAGATGGTCTGAGACGATCTGGGTGGCCGGGCCCGCGGGTGAGTTCCCATATTTGCGTTACCAAATCGGGGAATCCGCCAACTCATCTCTTCCTCATTTATCCCGAGACGAGTGGCCCCAAGTTCGACAAGATCTGCGGACCTCAGTCTTGGATGGAACTGAAATATCGGGGTGTATAACGTATGAGCATGCTATAAGGAGGTTTCAATTGACTTGCGATTTCGAATGGGGAAGGTACTATAGCGGAAGCATGTATCTCTCGTTGAAAGCATATGAGGTATTTGAGGGAAACAACTATCTAATCCATCTTAGTGACAGCAAGCAATTCAACGGCATATTTTCGGTGGACCGTCAAAGCGTGACCTCGTTTGACGAAGCGCCAATTATTAGGAATGTTGGAACTGTCGGCGGTGCCACAAATACGGACGGAGGGTTCATTCTTCGAAAGAATCAAACGTTTGCTGTAATTGAGTGTTGTGGTTCGAGAGGGACCATTGGTGGAGTCAACTATCCGGGAGGTGGAGGGATTTGTGGATCAAAATGTGGAAGCTATGGAGGGCACGTTGTTATTCGGAAATCCACCTCGTTCGGTAACATTACAGGTGATGGAGCAGGAGGGATAGCTGGTAGGGAAGCTGGAGCTCACCGAGGTCGTATCGACATTGAGAATTGTTACAGTGGAGAAGACGAAGGGGACATTCTAGGTTCCCAAGCGGGTGGCATTTTAGGCAAGCGAGCGGCTTCAGACAATGGGACAGTCGTTGTTTTAGCCTCGTTCTCTGCGGGGTCCATAAAGGGACAGGGAAGCGGTGGGATATGTGGTGGGGACTTAGGATCCTATCACGGTGTCGGCAGCATATTAGATTGCTATACAACCGGTATCATCTCAGGTGATGAAGCAGGAGGAATATCTGGAGCACAAACGGCTAGCCATGGAGGACAGGTTCTTATTTTGAATAGTTACGCATCTGGAAAAACAGAAGGCACTAGCAGTGGTGGGCTCGTTGGCTTCTTGGGTGTTAGTGTTGGTAGGTCCATCCAGATTAAGAACTCTTTATACTGTGCGCCACCAGTTGCCGATGCAAACATGACTGGGAAATTTGTTCAACTAGAAAACTCCGACGAGCTGTCTGCAGTGAATGATAGTCTCAATATTCCTGGCGGAATAGTGGCAAAATGGTCGAATGATACTTGGCATAAAGCAGGCTATAGTTTACCGATTCTAATGTTTGAGAAAGAGGAATATAACACTAGCTGCGGGAGACCTCTATTGACCGGTGACCGTCGACAAATGATAATACGTCAGGGAAACGAAGGATGCATTTCTTATCTCCCTGAGGAAATGCTATTTGTGCTGACGTGCTCATTTCGATGGAGGGACGTTTACGACAACGAGGCTTATATATCTTTGAGGAAGAACGAAACATTCGAGGGAAATGACTATGAAATTGACATGAGGAGTGTGTTTGAGTTTCTAGGGTTAATTGGTGGTGATACCAGTAACAGTGTTGAGTTTCCACGTTTATCTTTATCAATCCGCCAATTGGAGAATTCGGGGGATTCTAACACCAAAAGCGATTGCGGAACCATAACAGTGCAGAATGTGCATATGAAGAACGGAGGGACATCTTCTGGAGGCGGGTTCATTGTCCAAGGCGGTCCAGGCAATTTCGTCATCGAGAATTCTAGCTCTACAGGATATATAGCTCGTCGCGCTGGGGGTATATGCGGCGAAAATACCGGAGGAAATGGAGGGCATGTGCAGGTTGTAAATTCATCCTCAACTGGGACCATTGGTGCTCGTGGCGGAGGAATATTTGGTCGACGGGCTGCAGAAAATGGAGGCATTGCTGACGTGAATAGTTGTTCCTCAACTGGGACGATCCATGGGGAAAATTCAGGCGGAATTTGCGGTAGTCTAGCTGGTGCCAACAGAGGGTTGGTACGCGTGTTTCAGTCGTTCTCGGAAGGAGAAGTGAAGTCTGTCTCGGGTGGCGGGATAGTTGGACCACGGCCTGCGTTTGACCATGGTTCGGTGTACATATCTCAGTGCTATACAAATGGGAATATCCGCGGGCTTTTCAGTGGTGGGATTGCTGGTAGCTCGGCTGCCCGGAGATATGGACACCTGATTATCGTGAACAGCTATACTACAGGAGGTATTGTTGGTGAAGCCGCTGGAGGAATTTGCGGGTGGGGTACAGGTCTCCATGGGGGAAATATTACAGTTCGTAATGTTTATTCATCAGGCTATCCCGATATTCATTCTGGACCTGTATTTGGAAGTGTTGCAGTGCCGATGAAGTCCGTCTTTGACAGTCAGTTCACTGAACCTAACTTGGTGGAGCTGAAGTTTTCGGTGTATCGAGGAAACAATGGGAGGGCACCAAGTTTTGAAGCGACTAATCAGACTGTTTTAGTGCAGAAGGGGAACTCTCCAACTGTCGGCGACATCGTTGGTCGACTTTACGTGTTCGCGAATTTGCAACGTTGGTCTGAAGATGTTTGGATGATATACCGACACGATAGACCACCTTCATTAGCCTTCGAAGGAAAGAAAACTGCTCCAGCTTCAAGCAATTCTCCATCCATTTCCCCGAGCCCCTCATCTACTGTAAAGGCAACGGGAACTGTTACGGTTTCCCAATCAAGTACACCGTCCATTATTACAACTGGAAGTCCATCTAGGACTGGGAGAAACGGAACGACCTCCGATGATACTGGCTCTATACGAGAAGGGTGGCCTACAGTTGGTGAACCCGTCCCAGTTTCCACAGTTCTACCTCCAGGCTTTATCATAGGGCTAGCATTGGTGCTTCTTTTTTTCATTATCTACCGACGCACCCGCAACCAGATTATTGCTAAGAATGTCAGAGACCCTGCGGAATTATACGCTGTCCATTTGGGTATCCCGGCTAACAAATTCAGTATTTCTTCAGGCGATATGGGAGCAGTACCAGTGACTGTAGGCGATGCCGTTTCGAGTAGCTTCAGTCTGATGGCTTGGCAAAGTAAGAGTAGCCGCGTAAACCATGTGCAACAGTCTGGCGTCCAACGCAAGGATGTTGTGCTCGAGGAAGGGAGTATAGCGCATGCCAATCCGCTCGCATCCGTTCCGAGTCGAGCAGTCCAGTCCCCTAGTATGGATCGAGACAAGCAGCAAACTCAAACAACAGCCAAACCCCAAGAGGAGAAGCAGAGCGCCAGGGTTATTAAACGTCTGAAACCCTCTAACATTCTAACCGGGAAAGCATCCACAACAGACGCGGAAATTGGATCTCCCACGGCTGTGGATGATTCTGCTATACCTCAGGTGAAGTTTGTTGATTTGGCATCTCGCGGACCCGAGTCAAGCACCGTAAAGGTTGTATCTGTCAACACACCAAACGTAAGACAAGGCCACAAATCTTCAGGGGGGACTATTCAAGTTGCATTGGCAAGTTCGATCGAGAATCCAGACATGCGAAGAGCGGATACAATGAAGCTTAGAATCCGGCAGTGGAAGGCGAGGGTATTGGCGGAACCACCGCCTTTGGTTGAGATAGAAATGGAAAAGGAGGATAACTCTGATCGAGAAGAGAAAAAGCGGGCACAACCGGTTACCCAGTGTCAGTATGGGACGAAAAAGGGAAGAAATCCATTCTCCGCTGACGCTACAAACCAGCATTACAATTCCAGTAGGGGATTTAAAAGGAAAAAAGTTGCAAAGAAAGAATTTGGACAAGCACTTCCGTCTGGTTCTGCTATTTCGGAGTACGACGTGTCGGAGACGGACGATGGTGCTTTGAAATTCGGCAGTACTGCTTCAAACTCCCTGAAGAAATCGGCAAGGCTAAGCTTGAGAGACATGCGACAAGGTAGCCGACGGACTCAGGTGAAGTAGGGTGTTGGTGAGTCGTTCGTGACCTACCGTTGGGGAATCGGTTGAAGCATCTTTTTTTTGCTGAAATTCTTTAGAGTGGCAAACCAGCGATGACGTACGCACGCACCTGCCTTGTACGATCTTGTGCTTTGTACCGTGGTTATTGTACCTATACTGTATATGCTTCTGGTGAGCCTTTTGCCCGTGTGACTCCCTCTCCGCCGCGCTGTCGGTACCCAAGAGTGCCCGTATCTTGGTCGCGCGAAGTTTTGAGCGTATGATCAGAATATCTAGAACACAAAACCGAACTTCCAGTAGTGGTGGTTGGTTGCCATCTATGGCAGCATGCTGGTGCTGTTGTTGTGGTTTGCCGAGCCGCTTAACGGCTCCACTTTGCGAGCCGTTAAAACTTCCTTTCTCCCTTGGGCCGGCCTTCTCCTTGCATGTCTCATGTTTTACCTACTGGTAGACATAGCTGAAGAAACCTGTTTTCCTTTGCATCCTTTTTCTTTAAGAAGATATCTCGCGTCTCCATGTTTCACACGGTCTTGATCGCAAGCAGGCATGCGACCTTCAACAACTTTTTTCATTCGTGGCGTACATGAAGTCCCTGGGCTACAGTATATAGGCTATATTTTTGCCATAGGATAGTTTATTGGTTACACGAACGGAGACTTTTTGGAATAGAGTGCATAACGTTGTGTGTATCGAAATGCAGGTGATGCCAGCGGGACAGGAACCCCACTGTGCCTGTGGCGACTGTGCTAAACGGCAGTATTCAAGCAGAGTTCTCTCCACTATGGAACAATGCAGTAGCAAACGTACAGCTCATCATGAGGAATGCGGTGCGCTCCATCGTCACGACGGACAAGCTGTACTACTAAATGAAGTGGCACAGAAGTGGAATTCTGGCACTGACTCCTCCACCTTGAGGGGGTATTGTCCGTTAGTGGGGCATCACCAATGCACCTTGGTTCAAGGTGATAAAGCAACTACTCGAAGTTCCACTGTGGCTGCTAAAGTTACTCCGATCGGGAATGAGCAGAAGATTGCCCGTGGGGGTGTTGATGAGCAAGAGAAGCCGAGCTGGAGTTTGGGAGAAGAATATAACGAGCGCAGCCCCCCGCACGACAGGCAGTTATTCAGAAAACATGAGAGCATCGCGTCTTGCCTCACATACGATTCACTTAGGACAAGTGCTACGAGACGAAGCACCTGTGTTAGCACTATTGATCCTGCCGGAAGAAACGACGTCAGTAAAGTAGAGCAAGAGGGCTCACTGGAGCATGATGCGGGTGGATATAAAAACCCGAGTGGCTGGAAACGTGTCCTATTTTTGTCTGCTCTTGTCACCATACTCTTGTCAGATCTCATAAAGGCGACGACTAAACGTCAGAGGCAAAGGAAGCCGCTCTTCAAACACCCGGCATCGTCTATTCATATCTGTTTTCTTGCTGTTTTGACGAGTTCATACCAGTCTGTATGCTCCCGAGACTTACGCGAAGTCGTACTTGCGAACAACTCTTCCTGCATTGTTTTCGATCCTGGTGAAAAGATGTTCTTGCTCCAGTGCGATTTCTCTTGGAGTGCATTCGGGTACACCAGCGATGATTACATTCAATTGACATTGAATGAGACTTTCGAGGGAAATGACTACATTATTGATCTGGAGCGTACTGATGCATTTAAAGGACTCTTTGAGGTGGGTCAACATGTGACGTCTTTCGAGGAAGCCCCACTAATACGCAACGTCCACCTGGAGCACGGCAGTATCGAACCTCAAGCTGGCTATATTCTGCGTAATGGGCAAACGTTTGGGAAAATTTTGTCTTGCTCGTCTACCGGTGAAATAACTGATGGAGGAGGTGGGATCTGTGGAGCAAACTGCGGACATGGCGGGGGACGCGTCAAGATTACCAATTCATTTTCACATGGACAGGTCAACGGTAAAGGATCCGGTGGAATAGTTGGCCAGAAAGCAGCATCCAATCGAGGGAGGTTAGAAGTAATTCGTTCCTTTTCAAGGGGCAATATTGGATGCCCAGGAAGTGGCGGCATTTTGGGAAAACTGGCCGCCTCCGACGAGGGGTTAGTATTTGTTTGGGAATGTTATTCCACAGGGATGATACAAGCCGACGGAGGTGGGATATGCGGGAGTTCGTGTGGAAGTAACGGAGGAACTGTGAGCATAAAAGACTGTTATAGTACCGGAGATTTACTGTGGGGAGACGTAGGAGGAATTTGCGGTGCAAATCCGGGTATGTCCGGTGGCATTATACAGATCGAAAATGTGTATTCGAGTGGGGAAAGACAAGATCCGCCAGCCCGGAGATTGGAACGCACAGATAGTCCTATAGAGATATCTCATCCGCAGATATACATTAGGTTTTCCGCGCCATCCCCAGAAAAACTTATTGGAAATAATGCTGCTTACATCTCCTGCTCGATAGGGAACGCAGATTCATTGAATGCCATTCAAGGATCTTTGCTGCACTCATTCGGTCTTCAACGATGGAGTGATAATATTTGGATGGTTCCTACAAACGACAGGTTTCCTGAGCTACAGTTTCAGAAGCATAATGTCTCCAGTGGTGACCCACAACCAAACAGTTTGTCGAGAACTCATTACCGGAGCGACATTCGTTCATTCGTAAACGATGAGGGTATTGTGCCTTGTTTAATGTACAATATATCTACATACACGTTTGAGCAAACTTGCAGCTTCCTCTGGAGTGATTATTTCGATCCGAGCTCATTCATTACGCTGAATGCTGGTGAGGCGTTCGATGGCGGGGGTTACGAAATTGCTCTCCAATGTGTTGATGGATTCGAAGGGATATTTGTTGTAAATAGCAGCGTTTCGTCTGTCAGAGAAGCACCGATTATTCGAAACGTCCATACAAGAGATGGACAAACGGGGGATAATGGGTCGTTTCTCGTGCGAAGCTGGCAGAGATTTTTCAGAATGGAATCATGCAGCTCTTCGGGAACTAGTGCAGGCACTAACAGCGGTGGACTATGTGGTCGTAGGTGTGGATCTAGTGGAGGACATATCGAAATTCTTGACTCCATTTCCACTGGAGCAATTGAAGGGGACGGAGCTGGTGGCATAACTGGTTCGGAACCAAGCGCCTGGGGAGGCTATGCTGCAATAAGCCGGTCATCTTCCAGTGGAAGGATAAAAGGTGGTGGTGCTGGAGGAGTATGTGGTTCGTTTGCGGCGAAGAATGGCACAGCACAAATTGAGCAGTGCTATACAATTGGCTATGCTATCGGTGATAGGAGTGGCGGCATCAGTGGTTCGTTCGCGGCATCCTCTGATGGCATGCTAGGGGTTCGGAACAGTTACACTACAGGTGATATTAAGGGAGACTATTCAGGTGGTATACTCGGAGGCTACACTGCGGTTTGGAATGGTAGCGTGTCCATCACAAATTGTTATGCTTCGGGAGATATGTATGAAAAAGTTGGTGGTGGAATTCTAGGTAGTATGGAAACTGGCTCCCCGGACGTTGAGCTGAAATACTCGGTTTCATGGTCTCAACCGGTTGTGGGATTTGGGTCCTCCCCGCGGATTGTAGGTCTTGCACGTAATGTAAGCATGATTCAAGGAAAGCTATACAAATTGAATGGCGTATCTCGTTGGCCTAGTGACGTTTGGATGCATAGGAACACAGAGCCGCCAATCTTTTGGTTTCAGGCAAGAACAGGGGACAGAAGGGCTTCAGTAATTGCCGGAAGGGATCCGTGCTTCGAATACAGGAAGTGTTCGGGGGAAAAAATAGAAAACCTTGAGGCTGTAATCGTTTTGAAAATGGACTGTCACTGGAAGGATTCAAATTACACTGATGATGCATATATTTCACTGCGCGCTGATGAGACAATTGATGGTGGGCATAGTGTCATCAATCTGTCGGCAACGTCGGAATTTGCGGGGCTGTTTGCCATCGACCGGTCGGTTGACTCCATTGACAAGGCTCCTATGGTCCGAGATGTTGCAACAGTAAATGGTATCGTTGCCGATACAGGTGGTTTCATACTGAGGGAAGAAACGCAGTATGCGATAGTCTTCGGTTGTAGTTCAACTGGGGCTATTAACGGTTGGGGTGCCGGTGGTATATGCGGGTATAAATGTGGCTCAAGAGGACACGTTCAAATCATGACGTGCTCTTCGTTCGGAGAGATCACGGGAGATCATGCCGGAGGGATTGTGGGTAGTGATTTTGCCTCTGAGAATGGCGTCGGTATAGTTTCGGGTGCCATGCGGTCACCCACAAGAGGTACCGTTAGTATGAGTTCTTCGTCTCCATGTGACGCCCCTGCGGAGCCTCTGGCGTCCTCTACTCACGAAGATGGTCTAGAAGGACTCTCAAACTCTATGTCGAATGGCCACGTTCAAGGCTACAAAGCAGGTGGTATCGCGGGAAGTGATACCGGTAAATCAAAAGGAAGCGTGTGTATCTTTCGTTCGGCTTCACTAGGAAACATCGAAGGAACTTCCAGTGGCGGTATTGTCGGCGACAACGCCGGGCTGGAGCGCGGGAGTGTAACGGTTTCGCAAGCGTACTCGGAAGGTAGCATTAAGTGTAGAGGAGGTGGGGGCATCTGTGGAGCTGATACAGGAGCGAACGGTGGAAGCGTGGAAATTCGCAATTCCTATTCACGTGGTGATATATTGGGAAAGGAAGCCGGTGGTCTCTGCGGGCATCGCGCTGGAATCGATGGAGGCAGGCTACTGATCCACACGAGTTACGCTTCTGGCATGGTCAAAGAAGAAGATCGAAGTGGTGGAATGTTGGCGACAGTATCCGATGGGCTTAACATATGGAGGCCAGCAGAGCATGTAGAAATCAAGTACTCCGTCTCTTCTCCACCCATTTCTGGCCAAAGCACGGGGGAGCTGATTACTGTCTCCGAAGGCAATTCAGATGATCTAGATGATATTGATAGTCGTCTGTATCAATTTGGAGAGAACGTACAATGGTCTAGCGCTATTTGGCAGTGTGTAATGGACGAGCCTCCTATCCTGTCATTTCAGGATCGGGAGTTGCCCACTCTACGTCCGCTGTTGGATCGGAAGTCTCGTTTGGAGTGTGCGTCGGCACGGCATCCGCCGGTATCTCGAGAACTGGTACAACAACAAAGCGTATCCGCAGATGAGGCTCGGGATATGGCTGACTCTTTTCGAGACAACGACGATGAGTGCATTCACTACAATGGTAGTAAACTATTGTTTCAACTGGTTTGCGAGAACCTTGTGTGGCGAGAATACAATCAAGGGAAGGCATACATTACTCTCGCTCCTGGAGAAGTCTTTGATGGAAATAATCATCGCATTAATCTTTGGACTATAAAAACCTTCAGAGGATTGTTTGCAATCAGTAATTGGGGAATTCATCGGTTTAGTGAGGCACCGCGCATCATCAACTTACATACTGACGGTGGCAAGACGGTTCCCGGCGGCGGGTTTATCGTACGTAAAGGTCAAACCAATTTTACAGTTGATTCATGTAGCTCCTCCGGTACGATAGATCGTTTGGGGGGTGGAATCGCTGGGTGTAATACCACTGGTGGTGAGTTTGATTATCGACCAAGTAAAGCTGTGTTGTCCAACTGCTACTCGACTGGGAAAATAGGAGGTGATGGAGCAGGAGGCATAGTCGGTGCGCGGGCTGGTCGTTCGTTCAAAGGGAAGGTAGCGATTTCAAAATCGTACTCGACAGGCGCTATAGAAGACGGTGGCAGCGGCGGAATCATTGGACAAGCATCGGGCTCCGTAGAGATATCGGAATGTTTTTCTCTGGGTAATATTGGAAGTGAGAGTGGTGGGATAGGAGGTCAAAAGACGGGTACGGGTACGAACCCTGGCACTACAATCGCAGACTCGTACTCACGTGGAGAAATCAGTGGTTGGAAATCAGGGGGTATCCTTGGCAAAAAGACTGGTTTAGTCTCGATAGAGCGGGCTTATGCTTCTGGAAGTATCGTGGACGGCGCCGCAGGGATCATGTGGGAAGCAATTGATTCGGTTAACATCAAGTTAGCGGTTGCGCTGCCTCCTTTATTCTCAGAGGGGTTTCAAAACATTACTGCGACGGGTAATTCAGATCAGTTGAGTTCAATTAGAGGGCAATTGTACAACGTATCGTCTGCGGCGTCTGAATATAGATGGTCTGAGACCATCTGGGTTGCCGGGTCCGCGGGTGAGTTCCCATATTTGCGTTACCAAATCGGGGAATCCGCCAACTCATCTCTTTCTCATTTATCCCGAGACGAGTGGCCCCAAGTTCGACAAGATCTGCGGACCTCAGTCTTGGATGGAACTGAAATATCGGAGTGTATAACGTATGAGCATGCTATAAGGAGGTTTCAATTGACTTGCGATTTCGAATGGGGAAGGTACTATAGCGGAAGCATGTATCTTTCGTTGAAAGCATATGAGATATTTGAGGGAAACAACTATCTAATCCATCTTAGTGACAGCAAACAATTCAACGGCATATTTTCGGTGGATCGTGAAAGCGTGACGTCGTTTGACGAAGCGCCAATTATTAGGAATGTTGGAACTGTCGGCGGTGCCACAAATACGGACGGAGGGTTCATTCTTCGAAAGAATCAAATGTTTGCTGTAATTGAGTGTTGTGGTTCGAGAGGGACCATTGGTGGAGTCAACTATCCGGGAGGTGGAGGGATTTGTGGATCAAAATGTGGAAGCTATGGAGGGCACGTTGTTATTCGCAAATCCACCTCGTTCGGTAACATTACAGGTGATGGAGCAGGAGGGATAGTTGGTAGGGAAGCTGGAGCTCACCGAGGTCGTATCGACATTGAGAATTGTTACAGTGGAGAAGACGGAGGGGACATTCTAGGTTCCCAAGCGGGTGGCATTTTAGGCAAGCGAGCGGCTTCAGACAATGGGACAGTCGTTGTTTTAGCTTCGTTCTCTGCGGGAGCCATAAAGGGACAGGGAAGCGGTGGGATATGTGGTGGGGACTTAGGATCTTATCACGGTGTCGGCAGCATATTAGATTGCTATACAACCGGTATCATCTCGGGTGATGAAGCAGGAGGAATCTCTGGAGCACAAACGGCTAGCCATGGAGGACAGGTTCTTATTTTGAATAGTTACGCATCTGGAAAAACAGAAGGCAATAGCAGTGGTGGGCTCGTTGGCTTCTTGGGTGTTAGTGTTGGTAGGTCCATCCAGATTAGGAACTCTTTATACTGTGCGCCACCAGTTGCCGATGCAAACATAACTGGGAAATTTGTTCAACTAGAAAACTCCGACGGGCTGTCTGCCGTGAATGATAGTCTCAATATTCCTGGTGGAATAGTGGCAAAATGGTCGAATGATACTTGGCATAAAGAAGGCGATAGTTTACCGATTTTAAAGTTTGAGAAAGAGGAATATAACACTAGCTGCGGGAGACCTCTATTGACCGGTGACCGTCGACAAATGATAACACATCAGGGAAAGGAAGGATGCATTTCTCATCTCCCTGAGGAAATGCTATTTGTGCTGACGTGCTCATTTCGATGGAGGGACGTTTACGACAACGAGGCTTACATATCTTTGAGGAAGAACGAAACATTCGAGGGAAATGACTATGAAATGGACATGAGGAGTGTGTTTGAGTTTTCAGGTTTAATTGGTGGTGATACCAGTAACAGTGTTGAGGTTCCACGTTCGTCTTTATCAATCCGCCAGTTGGAGAATTCGGGGGATTCTAACACCAACAACGGCTACGGAACCATAACAGTGCAAAATGTGCATATGAAGAACGGAGGGACATCTTCTGGAGGCGGGTTCATTGTCCAAGGCGGTCCAGGCAATTTCGTCATTGAGAATTCCAGCTCTACAGGATATATAGCTCGTCGCGCTGGGGGTATATGCGGCGAAAATGCCGGAGGAAAAGGAGGGCACGTGCAGGTTGTAAATTCGTCCTCAACTGGGACAATTGGTGCTCGTGGTGGAGGAATATTTGGTCGACGGACTGCGGAAGACGGAGGCTTTGCTGACGTGAATAGTTGTTCCTCAACAGGGACGATCCATGGGGAAAATGCAGGCGGAATTTGCGGTAGTCTAGCTGGTGCCAACAAAGGGTTGGTACGCGTATTTCAGTCGTTCTCGGAAGGAGAAGTGAAGTCTGTCTCGGGTGGCGGAATAGTTGGACCACGGTCTGCGTTTGACCACGGTTCGGTGTACATATCTCAGTGCTATACAAATGGGAATATCAGCGGGCTTTTTAGTGGTGGGATTGCTGGTAGCTCGGCTGCCCGGAGATATGGACACCTGATTATCGTGAACAGCTATACTACAGGATGTACTGTTGGTGAAGCCGCTGGAGGAATTTGTGGGTGGGGTACAGGTCTCCATGGAGGAAATGTTACAGTTCGTAATGTTTATTCATCAGGCTATCCCGATATTCATTCTGGACCTGTATTTGGAACTGTTGCAGTGCCGATGAAGTCCGTCTTCGACAGTCAGTTCACTGAACCTAACTTGGTGGAGCTGAAGTTTTCGGTGTATCGAGGGGAAAACAGGAGGACGCCAAGTTGTGAGGTGGCGAATCAGACAATTTTAATTGAGAGAGGCAACTCGCCAAATCTGGAAGACATTACAGGCCAGCTTTACGTCCATGATAATCTCTGGAGTTGGTCTGAAGATATTTGGACTGTACACCAGTACGATGAACCACCTGCATTGGCCTTCGAAGGAAAGCAGCCTGTTCCGCGTCCGAGCCAGTCTTCATCTCCGTCCATTTCACCGAGTGCCTCTTTTCCGGCAACGACAATTACTGCGATGGTTTCGTCATCAGGTACACCTGTCACTAAGAGAATGATCTCAGCTACTCCTATTTCGACCGTAGGCATAAGTTCGGCGACATCTACCGTGTCTTCTACGATGGCCAACGAATCCTCAGATGGGGGTACTTCGCTTGGACAGGAGAGGTCTGCAGCTGACCCCCAATCTACCGTTTCGGCAATACTAGCCCCCTCGCTGATCGCTGGATTTATTTTACTGCTGTTCCTATTCATTGGCTACCGACGCACTCGTAACCAAACTCTCTCGAAGAAGTTTAGGGATCCCTCAGAACTATATGCCACTCAACTAGGTATCCCTACATCTAAGTTCACTGTCTCTTCTGGAGATATGGACGCCCGTCCATCGGCAATTGGACAAAGCGCAGTTTCGAGCAGTTCGAGTGTAGGGACTAGGAAAAGCAACACCGGCTCCTTGATCCAGGGACAGCAGTCTGCAGTACGGACTAAGAACATTACAGGAGAGGAGAATGTAGCCCATCTCAATCCGCTCTCGTCCTCCTCAAGTCGCGCTTTGCCGTCTGTGGAGATGGACCGAGATAGGAAGCGAACTCAAGCAACGAGTAAAGCCCAAGAACAGACCTTAAAAGCAAGGATAGTTGAATACGTTAGTTCTTCGCAGATAAGCACCGGAAACACTTCAGCGGATGACCCGGAATTGGGGGCTGCCGCGACGGTTGATGATTCGACGATCCCTCAGGTGATGTTTGTGGATTTGGAAACGTATGCGTCCCCGGCCAGCAAGGTAAAAGTCGTATCAATCAACAAACCCAACGTAGGCGAAGGAAGAAAATCCGTTAGTGGAAATTGCACTGTGCAAGTTGCCTTAGCAAGTTCCATTGATAAATCCGATATGCGAACAGCCGATAGAATGAAGCTCAAACTTCGGCAGTGGAAGGCAAGGCTATTGGCAGAACCTCCGCCGTTAGTAGAGGTAAAGGTTAACAATGATGAAGATGGAGAAACAAAGCGGAATCAAGCAGTAGCAGCGGCAGCCGGGTTACCCCAATTACAATATGCGAGGAAGCGAGGAAGCATAAGAAGTTCGATTTCAGCAGAGGCAAAGCACGAGCGGTACAATTCCCATAAAGGATTGAACAAAGGACGAGGTGCTAAAAAGGAATTTGCACAAACGCTGCCTTCTGGCCCTGGAAATACGAAAGATGATTCTTCAGAGCCCGTGGAACCTGGCGACACGAACGCCCCCTCATCTACACCAGTAAACTTGAGAAGCGTTAGAAAAGGGAGAAGGGCAAGAAGGAAGTGAGATGGTATTCTCGATTTCCCTGAAGAGAGAAAGCGTTTAAGCTAACTCTCATCAACATTTTGTTTTTTGCTTCTTATACTTGTTTGCTCTAGACTACGATGTTCGCTATGCCGCTACCAACTGCTGTTTCTAATTAACTACGCAATATGCCCATTGGTCTTTGGACAATGCCCTATGATGCCAACCCACAATTCTGGGAAATCTAGCATGGTTTTAGATTCGAAGTTTTAATTCGAGACGAGCTATTCCAGCAAGGGGCATGCAATACGTGTATTGTTGGAAGGATGTCTCAACGACTCTCTGTTAAGGACTCTTTCAACTTCCTTGGTTGATAGATCGTGTTTCTTTCTTAGAGTTTTACTGGTTGCTCGAAGGAAATGGCTAGAACGAGTTGCATGCTCGTGATTTTCATCTTCGATTGACTCACCCCACTAATCCAAGCCCACTGGGCCAACGAGAACCGAAAATGTTTGCCTCAAAGAGTAAGACCGCTTCTGGTTATTGCAAGAAGCACGAACACGTTCCCGCTAAAGCGTCAAGGAAACGCCTTCAAAGAGTAGGAAGGTGCATGTGAAACTTTTGTCTTTCCATGCCACACTTCTCAGTTACAACCTTCGCGGAGTGTCTCCGAAATGCTGCGGTGGCTATGCTTCCCTGGCGGTAGCAATCATGACCTTGCTTCGAGGTCGTTGCACCGGTACACAAGCTACCAGAAGAATGGACACTTGCGTTCTGAAACTCCGGCCTTACGGCCACTTTTAGAGCTCATTCATTCGCCTTAACCGAGTAACACTTAGACCGTGCGCTGATTGCACCTGGAATTTTTCATTAGCGTATTTTGAGGCTCAGTGTCTGGCGACGCTACACGCTCCATAACCAACATGCAGACGAAATTGTGAGTTCCTTTTCTTTTCTGTTCCTTATCACTTTTCCGGGACGGCCAAGTTGCTATAAACAGGAGCTCCTCGGCAGATACAAGTTCCGTTCTATTCTTCTCCGTAGTACATATGGCTGGCACTTTCTTTGGGGAGTTCTGGAAGCTTGGCGGTTCTCTTTTGCAAATGATCTGCTTTAGAGATAGATTGTCCAGTTTAATGTTTCTCCTCCCCTGAAGATGCCTCCCCCGTTTTGGGTAGTTGTCGACAAGACTAGGGTTTGCCGTGCCTGAGGTCCACATTGTTTGTACCTGCCCTTTTGACGGTTTCTTGTTTCGTCTTGTCTGTACGCATTCTGGCCTTTAGATCCCAGCTAAACGCTCCTCACATGGCTATGCAATACCCTTTATTGCTGGAAAACAAGCCCCGCACCGCTCGAGGAGACAGATAGAAGGCGACGAGTAGCACATTAGCCACGAATAGAATCTGTAGAGCCACTATTACATCATCAACCGTTGATGCTAACGACAACGTGATTCAAATCTCACTGGAAGCAGCTCAGACTACTTCCTAGCGTACCAACCCAAAGCATGTGTTGGGAACTGACACAAAAATAATCCCGCATTGGAGACCCACAATAGTTCCAATACACGGCATTGATAGACGGACTGGATGTAAGATGCTGATAGAATCAAAGTAGCCAAAACGAACTGACCAATCTCATGAGCATACCAAGTAGCTACAACGACTTGGTGGTTCTTGTCGCATCAAGCTCACACACTATCACCCAACAAACGTCACCAGGTCACCAGTTTTAGCACGCGTTCTGGCGTATCAAATCTGGTAGCAGGTTTGAGCCCTGGCCCACGGGTTATCAATACTGACGAAGCAAGCGTATGTACTAGTAACTGGATAACAACAGCACAAGCAATACCCGGGTAGCCCGATTCTGGCTGCGGGGGCTTCCATGGGCTACCGTATGGTGGTATTCTACACGGACTTTCTGTTCTCCATACGCTTCTCAGTTACGGTCTTCAGGGAGTTTCAACTAAATGCTGGGACGACTGGGCTTTGATTTCCTGCCGTTAGCATCATGACCTTGCTTAGACAGCCCTCCAGGTCGTTGCACCGGTAGAGATCTCTTTCTTTGGTAACAACATGAGAGGGCGCGGGCTGACATGCGTTTGTTTGCGCTAGAATACCTGTACATTATGAATGCATAATTCATTCTGCTATTGTCTCTAGTGACTATCGATATTGCGTCACACCGAAACAAGTAACGATGCATCTGAAATTTCTTGCAACGTCAGCATACAAAAAAAAAATAATAACGCTTTGATGGATGGTAACTATTGTCTGTTCGACAAGGATCAAATCAACAACAAAAAAGGGCTCACCACCAGTCATTTTGATATCTCATCATCGGGATTGCTCCTTAATACCGTGAATTATTTCGGATCGGTTAATCTTGATCATGGAGAACTTACCTGGGCTCAACTTCCAAGTTTCAATCGCCACGGAGAGACGAAGTCGGTGACTCAATGACTTTTTCTTAGGACTCTTTCGAATCCTTGGAATGAAATATATTGTTTGTTTCTTCGACGTTTAGCTTCATGAGAACACAGGTGTTGAATAGTGTTCCAAAGGTGGATGTCGCAAGACCGCATTGCCCTGTTTCTCGCTTTATGAGACCCCATCAGTCTAAGCACAATGATCCAAGTAGAGACCAACGAAGTAGACCATTCCAAGGATAAGGCCATTTCTGTTCCTTGCAAGACGCCCATACACCTTTTACGGACTCAAGAATCAGCTCTGAAGACCGAGAACTCTATCCTTGCTTTCATGCAGGCTTAATAGAGTATCTCCTAGATCCCGGGGCGCTTGTGTTTTGACGTCCTGCCTCTGGCATTATGGCCACTAGTAGAGATCCTTCCAGGTCGTTGCATTGGTAGCCTCTTTGTAGCGCGCACGCGAGACCGCGTCATCCTCTGCGTGGACGTTTGCGTGCTAGGAGTTTCTGAAGCAGATGAAGAACAGGTTGGTGACTGTGTTGATGTCCTCGCTAGAGATTGCGTCATAGTCGGCGTGGACGTTTGCGTACAAGTGGGAGTTTTTGAAGAAGACGATGAAGAGGTTAATGTCGGTGTTGGTGTCATCGATTGAGATGGCGTTCCTGTCGGGGTCAGCGTTTGCGTGCTGCTAGGAGTTTCCGAAGGAAACGGCGAAGTGGTTAGTGACGATGTTGGTGTTGTCCATTCGGTAGGACTCGTTGTCGGAGACGAAGAGCTCGTAGGAGTGATTATTGCACGGACTCGGAGTTTTGGCAATCCATTGTTTTGTCCTACAATCCATGTATCACTCGACCAGTGGTTGCTCTCGCCCTGCAGATATAATTTTCCTTTTATGTCGTTCAAGTCATCGGAATTATTGATGTGGACTGTATCGTTGACCGATCCTCCTCCTGCTCCCACCATATCACCTGAAACACCATCGTACACAGAGTATTTTACTTCGACAGTTTGTGCCTCTGGACTGATACCTCCTAGGATTCCGCCGGCGTCATCTTTGATGGTACCAGACGCATATGTATTGGTGATAAAGACCCGTCCACCATTACAGTCATTACAACGTTCACGTCCCGTTCCACCGCCGCAAATACCCCCGGCATGCGATCCATTGATCCCTCCAGTAGAATAGCAATTTCTTATTTCCACTTTGCCGTTATCCTCGCCAGCAGCATAGCCAGATATGCCTCCGCTGCTAAAACCATCAATGTTTCCTGAAGAGTAACATTGCTCTATTGTCGTGTACCCATTATAGTTTGAGGTCTCTGATCCCGTGATGCCACCTGCCTTGCTTCCCGCGATTTGTCCGCTAGAATAGCATCGTCGTATTGTAACGAGTCCAGCATTGGTACCAACCTCTGTCCCTGTAATTCCTCCAGCCAAATTTCCTGTAATATCTCCTTCAGAGTGGCATCGCTGAATCGTTAATATCCCGTTATAACCGCCTGCAGAGTGGCCAGCAATGCCTCCTGAATAGGCTCGTCGGATTTCTCCGGTCGAATAGCAACCAGTCATGCTGGCTCTACCTCCCTCACGGGCTACATAAGCACCCGCAATGCCACCTGAACGCGCTCCATCGATGTCTCCCGTAGAAAAACACTCGACAACGTCTACCATACCATGGTGCCAAGCGACGCTGCTACCTACAATACCCCCTGCGTTGTTTCCTTCGACTTTCCCGGCTGAATGACAACCTACGATTCTTGCTCTACCGTCTGTCGCTGCGATATGGTCCCCCGAAATCCCACCGGCATCATTGCCTCTGATAACGCCTGTCGAGTTGCACCCAGAAATCAGAATATGACCCCTTGCTTTACCGCACAATCTCCCACATATTCCACCTCCACCTTTATGTATTACTCCTGAAGAGCTACATGAATCCACAGCGAAAAATCTCTGATTTGACCGAACGATGAACCCTCCATCCTCTGCTGTCTCGCCGTTCTTTACATGGACATTCCGAATGACTGGAGCTTCTTCCAGGGACGAAACATTTGAATCTACCACGAAGAGTCCCTCAAATGCACCAGTACCCACGAGCTCAATTTCATTGTCTTTCCCATCAAATGTTTCGTTTGCTTTGAGTGTAATGTAATGATCAGTGCTATACCCAGCAATTTGCCAATTCAATAGAGTGCAATTCAACTCGAATAAACTCTTGGTTGCGATATACTTGAAACAGCTTTCTCCTTCCTTTTGAATTGAATCCCGCAGGTCCATTGCATGGATGCCACAATTTGCTACTAAAACCAAAGCTCCAGTCAAGTACTTCGACAATGTTTCCTTAGTATATGCAGCTCTCCTTCGGCATACTCTGGTCTTTGTCCTGTGTCCAATGACTTCGCGGGTGAACATAGCATCGGCTGTGCAAACAGGTAGAAGTGCTTGGAATAGTGTACAAAGTATATGATGCACAATTCCTGCCCAGAGCCTCTGTTCAGATGAGAACTGGGGCGCGCCACTAAGAGTTTGCCGCTGCTGGTCTTCCTCCTCGTCTTCCTTGTTACTCAATCCAGGATACGCTTGTGGTATCTTTGAGTCTGTCTCTGGCTTTTCGTCCTTTGGTTCCACTGTATCGACAGGGAGTCTACGTTGCTGTTTCTGCTGGTGGTGCGGAGTCTGTGAATCGACATGTTTTGACATTCGCATCTTCGGGGAGGATCCCCCCATAATGAAAAGAAGATTCCCCAACATCCGAAGAAGCTGACCTGTCATAATCCAGTAGACCATGCTTGTGGTTTTCTCTACAGTACATTGTTGGCACCAGTGCTGCTTTCACAGTGTAAATTAAGGCGAAATGCGGTCATCATGCCATGTAGCACGTTGTACGTGACCAGCAGCACTTTTTCTGCACGAGGATTCCGTGTTTTAGCTCCTAGACACTTTACCCTGTAGGTTCCTCCGTCGACAAAAAGAGTCTGGTTGGCTAATGTTGACTTGTAAAAATGCCTTTTCGCTTGCCCCCCCCCCCCTGTACCACCCTGGAGAAAAAACTACAAAAGAGATGGATGATGCCAACCGGCACGCAACGACTTGTCTATCTGCTGCTTTTTTTCGATTCTTGTTTCCAAGCGAAGTACACAAAGACATACATTCACTCCGAGTGCCAATGCAACGATCCTGAGTTAGGTAGCAGGGCTTGTGTATGCATACGTGACTTCAACATCCCGCTTCCGCTGCCCGCGCGCCAGTAATGTACATTGTACTGTACAATTTGTACAGGAGTCGCTTCTGGACGCACCTTAATAATATTTGTTACTTTTACTTCTCCTGGTCCAAAAAATGTCCAGTGTTGTGAAGCGATGATCCTGCAAAAACTGAGGGGTAAATCCCAAAATTCAATTCCTATGGAGACGAGTTCAATTCTAGCCCGTGGTTGACTCAACACAAGAAGTGTAAGATTTCTTCGTGTTGATGGATAGTATATTCTTTGCTTGTAGGCTTAACTGAATAAGGAAATATTAAGTGATAGTTTCCCACAGGAGAATGTCGTAAGAAGAGGCAGAACGTTGTATACTGGTAGCTTTCTATCCCACTCTCGGCCCACTCGGGAATCCCGTTATTCCATCCACAATGAGCCAACGAGAGACGAAAGAGGTTGGCCCTTCCAAGGGCAAGACCCTTTCTAACCATCGCAAGAAGCACAAACCCCTTCCCGCTGAAAAGCAACGAGCGAGAGTCTCCGAGGACTCAGAAGAAGCGTGTGAAGCTGCCATCAACGTCCACATCAACCCGACAGAAGACGCAGAAGGCGATGATACTGACCATTTCTGTAGCATCGACGAATGGATCGAGGGTAACGGGGCGTTTGGCAGATTCCAAGCACTCGTCGTCGCACTGACCTCTTTGGCATGGTTCGCTGTCAGTTGTCTATGGCTGTCGCTGACGTTCACCTCCGAATGGATCCGGGACGATTTGGAACTCAACAAGAATCAAAGTGCCTTGGCCGGGAGCGCACTCTTTGGAGGCGCTGCAGTAGGTACTTATTGCATCAGTTCATTGGCTGACTGTATTGGAAGACGGAAATCTTTGCTATGGACCACCTGGGCAGCTACGGCTAGCTCCATTGGAATGACACTGGTTCGCAACTACCCGGAACTTATAGTGTTACGTTTCTTGACTGGGTTTACTAGTGCTGGAATGGGAACTGTAAGTTACTGCCTGATGGTTGAGTACATGCCAAGCAACTGGAGAGCTCGAGCTGGAATTGTGCTGAATGTTGCCTGGAGTATCGCTGCTGCATTGGTACGTGAAGTGCTTCGAGTTTCATGACTGCTGGATGGTGCTTATCATTACCACGTTTCTGCTAAGTCACCTGATCAGATTGCAGCCATAGCATACGCGTCACGTAATGAAGAGTGGAAATGGTATCAGTTGTGGATTTCACTTCCCACTATGGTTCTCGCACTAAGTCTGCTGTGGGTTCCAGAGTCGGCTCGTTGGCTACATTTACGCGGCCGATATAATGAATCGGAAAAATGGCTTCATATGTTGTCACGTTTAAACGGAAAGCACTTGAACGAAGGAGTTGCTTTGCTGAGAGAAGGAAGCAAGAAGAAATCCCGCTACGATGACTTTGCCATCGAAGACGATGAGAAACCAGTGACCCGAAAGGCTCGAGGTGAGACTGAAATTAGTGATGATTCTCAGGAATTGCTACACCGCGATGAAGAGACAGAAGGAAAGAGTGGAATCAGTCCGATGTACACGTTGTGCTGCTCAAGCGCGTCATTGGCTATCCATACAGTGGTTCTTTGCTACTCCTGGTTCGTTAATAGTCTGTTATATTACGGTTTAACTTTGAACGCCTCAAACCTCAGGTAAGTCTTTGGTTAAGCGTTTGAAGTTAATATCCTGAACTAGATGTTGTTCTGTCGACTTACTCGAGAGATGCAGTGGATCCAAGTATACCAATGCTGCTCTCGCTGGTGCTTTGGAACTTCCAGCTCTTTTCTTGGCCGGATTTCTGGTCGACAAATTTGGGCGGAGGAAATCCGTTTGCGGATTTGTGGGGACTGCTGGCATCGCACTTATTTTATCAATTTCGATTCCGGGAGGAAAAGCTACTACTGCCTTTGCTTTATTTGGAAAGTTCGCAATCACAGGCAGTTTCATTTTACTCTACGTTTTCACCACTGAAATCGTTCCCACAGTCACCCGTGCAACCGCGCTGGGGCTGTGCACGTTTAGCTCCCGAGTTGCCAGCGTTGGCGCTCCTCCACTGATTGACATTTTCCCTGGGAGCAAAGCTGTACTCGCGGTAATGGGTATTCTGGCACTCGTAGCCTCTGCTTCAGTGCTGTTGCTAAACGAAACGGGGTCCAAGAAGTTGACTGAAGCGCCTCCTGCAACAAAAGACAGAGCCTAATGCACCAATGATTTGCTCAGGGAATTTGGTTGACCCGGAGGACTTAAGCGGTACCTCGGTTGCCCAGCTGAGTAACTCCTGAAGTTCCACCTCGAGCTCCTGGAACTCCTTTTTCACCACTAGCAAGGGAGCAATGATGAATGATTACCGAGAAGCTGCCAACACTGAAATGAGCAGTTTTGAAATGGCATGTACACCACATTGCATGTTGTGGCATATGGCTCCTGAGAGGAAGTGTTTGGGGTCGTTGGTGGTGCGAACTGGTATGAATGATTCCTCAATTGTCCCATAAGCTCTTCACTACACACTGATTGAATAGCCGAACCGCATACACTGTTTTCTCACCCTGCATTGCTTGATACACTTCGAAATTTCTTTCCCCTGGACCCAAGCGACGGATATCCTAGATTTCGGTTGAGCAACTGGGCGGGGATCGCAACAAAGGCCCTGATGATCGCATCGCGAGGTCCATTCTTTCCGGGCTATGATTCTACTAGCCTATGAACTCCATCAGAACGGTTTGATTGCGTGTGTTCTGGTAGCTATAGCACAATTCTACCGGAGAAGACAACATCCTTTCGTATGCAACTCTTGTAGAATCCTTGTGAGTCAGAGATACTGCTGGATTTCTCCAGAGGGACGTTCTTCGGTTCCAACTCAGAACCAGCAGCTCCATTGGGTGCCATAAACGCCACTTACAAAGAATCACTAAAATTTTAGAGGGTGTGATAAGTTTCACCACCGAATTTGACCCTGCGGTCGAGGCGTCATCAAACCTGGAATTCTGAATATCCTTCGTTGACAGCAAGATCGAATATCCAGCTTCGAAGTTCGATCCACCGCTTTTGAAATGTCCGGGCTCGTAGAAATTTTCGATCACTACTTGGACGATGCGTCCCCGATGCAGGCTCAGGAAGTGATGATGGCGATTGAAACAGCCAATGATGACGATGACGGTGATGAGCTTCCACTCATACTGGACAGGTTTCTTTCCGCAGATCCTCGATACCATCAAACTGATCAACTTGGAAGTATTTTAAGTCTTATCCTCCAAAAGTCCAACGAAAAAGAGTTCTTCAGCGGCCGAAATGAACTTAAGGAAAATGTGGACAAACTTGTCGAGGTTATGGAATGGTGGACCCACGTGCTTAAAAGCATGGAGAATCCAGATGACAATCTGTTAACCGCACTTGATGCAATTCTGAATGAGCTGTTAGCCCAGATCTCCAACGCAAAAAAGGATGAGCTGCTTCCTCTCTTTGCGAGGATGGCTCCGCTGGCAGTCATAGACAAATGGAAGCTGAGCCGAATCAAGGGCGTGATATCAGAAACCTTGATGAAAGCATTGTCCCGAGATGCTGCTGAACACTTGGGCGTTGCGTTCCAGCTTTTGGAGGACGGAGTACAGGAACCAGCACTGCTGCAATCGGTATTTCGTATCCTTGACGCAGCCTATGAAACAAGCAGTGACCATATTCATGATCACATGGACGCTGTAGTTGATAGAGCTGTGCATGGAGACGGTAGCATCGAGGGCTGCAAATTCATCCAGCATGTTGCGAAGAGCTCTCCGCGACAACTCTTTGGATTCGTAGATGAAATCTCGTCGCTATTGGACCATATCACAACGCAGGAAACAAACAATGAGTCTGCTAAACACGATTTGTCCGGACCATGGATTTGTGGGTACCTCGTGGAATCGCTGGCCGCTGTAGCAAAACGTAGTGCCGTTGTGGTACGCCCTCATGCAAACCGCATTGTCGCGGCACTGGATAAGTACGGCGTTATGGAGCGCGGACTATATCTCATTGGTATCTTGGGAAGATCCGATCTGGAGACAGCGGAGAAGACAATACAAGCTCTTGAAAGATGGGTCAAGAGTACTGACTTTATCACAGAGGCTATCCTGGAACAGGTCAACAAGATTGGGCGCGTGTACAAGGATTCTTTGAAGAAGGAGAAAAAGACTCTTGAAGAACTCTGTAACCATCCGAAGAAGAAAGTATCCGATCTTGCAGCCGGCATACTACAGTTTTACAATAGCACAGAGGAGTATGACCCCGAATGCTTGTTGTCAAACCAAGAAGATGTCTACGGTCGTCCACTTAGGCTGGTCGACAGTGGAGACGAAACAGTCTCATCTGAGGAGGTGTCGGCCACTACTGTCGAAAAGATTACTCGAAAAGCAGATCACATAGGAGAAAGGGCGAAGGACTGTGCAGAGACTCACCAAATTCCTAGTGACTCTGTAGGAGATGTAACTCAGACGGCGAATGTAGTGGAATTCGCGATAAAGGAACAGGATGGTCAAGATACAGCCAGTTCGGAGACCAATAACAAGGCTGAAACTGTCTCGCGTTTGCTGGTGGAATTAAAGGAGCAGCAGGAGGAGCTTAGGTCCTACTTCGCCGAGCTCAACTCCTCCATCCCTACTCCATCAGCGGTAGAGGTGAGAGGCGACATCAAGAGGAGACTGGTGCTTCGATTCCCCTGCTCCCGCGCTACTGAACCAGAATTTGCATGTGAAACAAAGCACTGGGCCAAGTGGATCCGGTTAGTTGGCGGAATGCTTGCAACAGGAAATAATATCAACTGCGCGGGGAAGGACGGATCACTGGAGAGTTTGTTCGAGGTCTACAAGGCAATTCGTCACAGATATGATGATCCCAAAGTAACGTTCGAAACCCTTGTGAGAGTTCCCTTTCTAAATTCAGCTGAACAGAAAGAAATGGTTGATTTGCTACGAGAGCACGGTTACTACTATGAATTCGACTATGAAAGTTCTAACTCCTCATGGCATAGGAAGGTTCTCCCAAAATCTCTTGAGAAGCGCATCGACAAGGCTTCTGAGCCATCCACTGGCATCGGCGGCGCTCAGCGTGGGCAAACTGCTCACACGGTACCAGAGATGAATATGCACATGATGTCGCACATGCAGACCTTGGACCGAGCACAACCTCAAGTTCCTGTAGTATCTGGTGGGGGTTCCGCGGTTCAGGATGCAGCCGAGAGGTACTTGAGCAGCTCTTCGAAAAATGAAGCACAGCAGATAGCCTTTCAGTCTTGGAATCTATGTATGCAAGATCAATCTCAGTTTGTCAAAGCACTCCCTATTTTTTTAGATCAATTCTTGGCAGTGGATATCCGTTTCTATCATACTTCTGGGCTAGACTACTTCTTTGGGCCTTTACAGAATGTAAGCTGGGATGAGGCGAGCCCGCATTTGGACAAAATCCTCAGACTTATGAAATGGTGGGCGCATTTATTGAAGAACATGGGGACGTACAGTCCCGATTTGGAAGCTGCGCTGAGTGTGCTTTGTCGCGCTTTCCAGATGCAGTTATACCAGTCATCCGATAAAGGCTTCTGGGAACAAGTACTACCGGCTTTGATCGCGTTGCTCACTGTTCCAAAAAGCCCTGATACTATGATGCCAGTATCTGCTGTTGTTTGTAGCTCTATATATCAGCACTTCCAAAGTGCCGGATCGAGGGAAGCATCCAAGTACGTGCCGCATATGGTAATGGCCCTGGAGGAGAACCCAGATGGTTCGCAGGGTGCTACTGCACCCATATTTCAAGTCATCAACTTAGGCTATGCACGAAATCGACGAATTGTGCACGATCACATTGATGCAGTAGTCGAGAACACTGTTCAAGACGCGGGTATGGCGAACGTTGAAGGATCCAAGGTTATTCAGCAAGTCGCCAAACGGTGCCCGCGTCTGCTCTACGGATTTGTGGATGAATTGGTTTCACTATTGGACCACAACATGCATGGTTCTTATATTCTTCGGGCATTTGCCGATATCGCAGCAAGAAATGTCTTGATTGTGCGGCCTCATTTGGAGAAAATCATCACCGCTACCGAGGATATCGGAATCGCTGAAGGTTCCGGCCTCACGATCATTGGCCTGGTGGGCCGAACGGAGCCTGCCTCAGCGGAGAAAGCCATGCAAACTTTGATGGGTTGGATAATTGATGACGTTGATCCTGAAGCCGCAGTGCAGCTGCTAAAGGAGGTGAGAAACGTCGCTGGTGTTTACAAAGAGACTCTCCAGTCATATGAGTCTAAATTGGAGGATCTGTGCAACCACCACGAAACTGAAGCGTCCACTATTGCGAAACAAATTCTGGACTTTTACCGAAGTGAGGAATCATATCTCTCCGACGTGTTGCTGACCTCTCAAGAAGACATCTATGGTCGAGTACTCCGACTTGTTGATGAAAAGGTGGAAGGAAAAGCCGTCCCCTTACAGGAAATGTCCACATACGTAGAGCAATTGGCTCGGCGTGCTGACCATTTGGAAGAAAAGGGAAAGAAGCTTGAGGATGAGCATTACCTTCTTACGGATTCCGTTGGCGACGTAAAGCAAAAAGTGAACGTCCTAGAAGTAGCGGCAAAAGAGGAAGAGCAGCGCGTCGATTCGAGACTCGAAGAGACGGATAAAGCGATCACGCGGATGGAATCAGAGTTACAACAAAAGAAGAAAGAAATCAAGTCGCACCTTGCCCTTGTGAAAAAGAAGCTTCCTACACCATCGTCCGTTGAAGCCAAAGGAAGGATTCGAAAGAGATTGATACTTTACTTCCAGTGCGCATACGGGACGCAACCGGACTTCGTATTAGAGACAAAGCATTGGACGAAATGGCTCCGGGTTGTAGGTTCGGCAATTGCCGTTGGTAAAGCAATTGCAACCGGAGATGCCGGTGGTACACTAAAGGGCCTGTATGGCGTGTATAAGGCGATGCGCCGTAAGGATATCGACCCCAAGGTAACAATGGATACTCTTACAAAGGAACCATTCCTGACGTCATCGGAACAAGACGAGCTGATAGAAGCTCTGCGTGATCAGGGCTTTTTCGATGAATTCGAATATGACCCTTCAATTGCTGTGTGGCATAGGAAGAATATCCCTGAGCATTTGAAGAAGCCGGTCGAAAGGTTGCAATCCGACGAGGAAGACAGCGAGCAAGCAGATGCAGAAAATGAAGAAGGAAGTCCTAAATCTTCAAATTTGGACAAGCCTCAGGAAACTGAGCAGGCGAACCAAACTGAAAGCAATGTAGAAGCAGACGACAACTCTTCGGTCCTTGGTGACAGCGATGTTGCATCGCAGGACAGCGCCGAGGAGCGAGAGCCCAGAGAAGCAAATGACAAAACAGAATCGCAGAGTAGCTCCACGCTTTCAGAGAGTGTAATGGTGTTGAGCAGCACTCCCGTACGCATCCCGAGACGACCACCTGTGTCTGCATGCGCTGCTCCCGCGCAGGGCACTGTGGAGACGGACATAACAGGAAGTGGCTCTGAGGCAGCGTATGCCTCGCCGTCCACTGGAAGTGCATCCACTCCGGCTGAGAGCACGATGGGCTCCACTTCGCAGATACCTGCCGAGAGCAATGTCACCACTACGACGATGGATAAAAGTGCAATAGGCGCGACAGATTCATCCCAAACGGGAGGGAAATCTAAGAGCACGGAGAGTGATGCACAAGTAACTACGAACGAGGGCCAGGGTGGTGAACAGTCCACGAGCGTTACTGGAACTGTCGCGGACACAGTAGAAGGTACGACTGTCTCCAGCTCTCACACCTTAGGCGATAGGAACAGTACAGTTGAGACAGCGGAAAAGAGTGCAACAGATCCGTCTGATTCGCGTCAGACGGGAGATACAGCCAAGAGTGGAGCTCTGTCACTCGAGATTCCGGGTGTCATTGAGGGAATCATGGATAAGGAGGGGAAGAAGAAAATGCGCCGCACCCCTGTTGCTCGCCGCAACTATAAAATTACGTCTCGAGAGCTCACATACTATAAGGGTAAGCAAAAGAAAGGCTCCATACCACTGGATCAAGTAGAATCAGCCAGCTGTAACGATGATGGCTCTATTTCCTTGCTGGGAAGCAATTTTCGTGATGGAGGATACCGAATCCGTGTACGTAGGAAGATTGCATATCCTGATTGCATCATGCACATGTATTGAGCACTATGCTTTTGTCACGCAGGTTGAAAAGGACAAACAAGAGCAAATCCTGCAGTTCCTTGAGCGCTCAATTCGTGGCAGGGAATAAAGCTGCAGTAGAGACTGCCACACTAAAGTAGCAAACCGATATTATGGTGGATGAGGCTAATAGCCCTCCAACAAAGAATACATATACGATTTTCTTTTTAACAGGTAGCTCTCGATATCTCACTGACTCAGTGATTCAAGCATCGCGGCTACACCTGCTGGTCAGGAATTCGTGTACATTAAGATACAGGTTAGGCATTCTGGTGTTATTCGCCGCCTGTGCACACAGCAGTGTTAAGCCAACTCGACTCGAAAACTGTACTTAAAACAATTCGGCACTCAAACCTGTCTTGACTCGAAACAGAAATTCAGTAAATGCACCGTACCGAGCAACGCAAGTGTCCAAGGGGATACTACTGTCAAAACGGAATACGCCAGGTTTTCCTGCAGGCTATTATGGAGATGAGGAGGGTATGATGTCCGTACATGTTCGGGAATAATGTGCAAACAGCCTGTGCCCTCCAAGATCTACCAGCCGGTAGTCTTCTCCGCCTGGATGAAGCGTGCATATACATGGCGAATATTCTTCTCTCAGGTTTACTGTCCCTATTTAGCGCCAGCATGAGCACATATGGGCTGCTGTTATTCTAGTGTACATTGTAGAAGTTTGCTGTCACAGCTACGTATCGTGTAAAATGAGCCGACGACTTGAAACTTCCTTCAGTGCCGCATACGAAATGAATACTTCCCGGACGAATCTCACATAGATCGGCTAAACAAAAGGGGCGAAAGGCATGTAATCCGAAGGCAAGCAACTAAAGCTGTCGCTTATCGCACTTGTACGGCTGCACATGGTATACATGTAGCACAGGGTCAATAGTTTGGCCAGACGCCACGTTCAGTTAAAAGAAGAGCTCGATAGGGTTCGCCTATGAAGATTGTGTATGCCGTCGCAACATAAAACACAGCTCTATTGATTCTGAATGTGCGTCGCCACGCAAAAATTGCTAACAAGTAATTGGGTTCCCGTAACGGTACTTTGTACCGAGTCACGGTGACACACGAATTGTGCGACGCACAGTAGGAAGCCCATTCGCGGATACGATGTATTAAAGTTATGCGATGCTGTTAATCAATCGGCAGTTCCGTTATATTGTGGTGTTGTCCGTCAATCAATTGTTCCATATGAATGATTTAGTATTGTCTAATACGTCTTCTAAATACGTCGATTTTCTTCATGCTCTTTCCTCGGCGATAAAGAAGCGACAAAGCACAGCGCAACTCTAGACCACTGTCAAAACGGAATACGCCAGATTTGTCCTGCAGGTTATTATGGAGATGAGGAGGGTATGCCATCCAGTACATGCTCAGGGAATGCGCAAACAGCCTTTAGCCTCCGGGATACCAGTCGGTTCTCGTGTCTCGGCCTGATTGAATCCGAAACGTGCATTAGGACCGTGACCATTCCCTCTTCGGATTATCGTGCCTATCCAACGGAACAGGTAACCAGCAGTTTGAGACTGTTATTATATTGTACATTGTACTAAAGTTGTGTATATTAGTAGTGCCCCTACCGGAAGACGCCTAGTTTACTGCCCCGGTATTATTGAAGCTTGGCTGTATAGCTATTAAAATCGCTCGGCGGTATAAATAAAGAAACATGTGTAAGACCGATATCTGGGATAAGGCATCGGTAGTAGCAACGCTCGACGAGGCTGGAAAAGCGTAACTTCTGTTTGCAGGTGTTAACAAAAACAACTGTTGTTTGGTAACATTGGGGTTTCACAAGTGTTTGAAGTACAACTAAGGACAACTTGTACTGGTAATGCCTTCGTTTTCAATCGACCAAGGGCGCGAACAAACGACGATTACACTCGTCTTCGTGGCCACTCGATAGCTCCTGTAGGGATTTTATTAGCACAGGATGGAGATTCTTCTTTTGTTGCCGCTATGGATCCCCTTGGCTCAGGAGCTCATCTCCCGCCCAACTTCCGCTATCTTAGATTACGAGAGCAATCACGACGGGACATATCGCCGTCAATGCAATCTGCTGTCCATATAACCTTCCAACTCCTCTTCTTCTTCTCTTCAGCTCAAACTCTCACTATGTTCTCTCCAAAGGCCCAATGGACGCTGTCGGGAAATGCTTCGCAAATTCCAGGTTTTTGCTTCAAGTACAAGTTGCAGTGGTCATCCTGCGCTCTATTATTGTTAGAGCGCTCAACCAATTCTAAACTTATGAGAGGATCCGCAGTAGCATAGTCGATCCCGAACCGCTGCTGTAATTTATTCTGGGATTTTATTGGCCTTGACTGCAGAAAGGGTTGAAGCGGTCTCGTCGCTCCCTTGCTCTGTGTCCGCTCCCTTGTCAGCAGTGAAGAACAAACTGGTGGATTTGGTTGCCCGCTTTACTGTGGTACCAATCGCGTAGCAAGTACGACAAATACTTCCAGGATTCTGTGGCGAAAGTCTCCAAGCCTGGTATACTGATAGCAGTATCCATTCTTTGATTTCGTAGCGTGTGTGTAGCGAATTCGGGGAGAGTACCTAATCAATTATAGCGGCAGAGTCCAAAATCCAGAGAGCTATTCATTAAGCGGTATGTGATACTATCACGCTTGTGTTTTTAGGCAAAGGAAACCTAAATGCTCCCTACACTGCTGTCTCTGAATGAGGCCATTTTGAGGGTATGGAAAATGATAAAAAGGCATTGAGAGCCGTCCTCCAGGTCCTTGTCGAACACTAGACGAGGTCGCAAGACCAACCAAGGCATAAGTCCGCATGTGGCAGTCATTTGAAATACCCCTTTTCTCCATGCAGAACCACGTATTATCATACGAGCCATTGGTTCGTGTTCAAAGTCGAAAGGGAGAAGGCTCTATCTACTCTCTTGCACTACGAGAATGACTCGTCCTCGCAAGAGAGGAAGCTGTCTATCCAGCAGCTGCACTTCAGCAGCGGTGGCAAAATTTCCAAAGGCGCACGTAAAGGCATTTTGTTTGCTAGGGATACTTGCGTGCGCCGTTGGGCGCGTCGGGGCGAATGGTGGTGATAATGGCCAGCATAACTATCTCCGGAGGTCTGTCAGACGGCACTTGCAATCCGGAAGTTCATGTGTGGAGAAATCAGGCGCGAATTGTACATGTACATGCAACTCAGAAGAAAGAGAGGATGTTACCTTGAAGAAGTGTACTGGATGTTCTGGGACAATGTAAGTTTGATCCGGAGGCGTGGGGTGACAATATGTCTGCCATATTTTTCTGGGTGCAGCGATTTGAGTGGACAAGGCATCTTGCGTATCGAACGTGGCGCATTCTCTGAAGTTAAAGATACTGTGGACTTGTAAGGAAGGCCTTTCTCCTCAGTCATCAGCCTTTGGTTCCGTCATGAAGGGTCCAATGCAGGAATTTGGCTGACAATGACCTATCCTCACTAGCAGGAAGCCCATTCAAAGAGTTGACTCAGTTAAAGAAACTGTAAGTGGGCGTTAAGTTCTTGGGAATGGTAAGATATTCTCCTTGATGCTATTCTGGGTTTCAGAGACCTTTCCGGCAACAACCTTGAAGCATGGGATCTTGATCATGAAACATTTGATGGTATACAAGACCTGGAAAAACTGTACGAGCACCTCGATACAGAACTTTATAACCTTCTATGGTATTACCGGTCGCAATTAACTCTTAAAATGTCCCAGAGATCTCTCGAGGAACAAGTTTCATAACCTTGATGGTGTGCTTACTAACTTTCCCAATCTTCAGAAGCTGTAAGTGTCCACACCACGGGGAAAGCAGTAACTTATGCTGGTACCTGAACTTGTACACACAGTGAGTTGAGCAACAATGACTTGAGAGGTATACAAAGCGACTGGTTTGAGGGACTGACACATTTGAAGACTTTGTAAGCTCCCCTTCATTACGTATATGCTTGTTGTGCGTGGCCGGTATGGGGAATGACTCTCGCTGGCGCAGAATTTACAGAGAAAACCATCTTCAGCATCTGTCTGCTAATAGTTTTCAAAACTTGGCTGCGCTGCGGTTTCTGTGAGCTTTTATGAAGAGCGAAAATACTTTAGATTCTGTGTAATCGAAATGGATTTGTTCCAGGGACCTTGGAGCAAATGCAATGTCGACGCCTCTGGACGCGGATGTCTTGCAGCCCCTGGCCTCTCTGGAAGCACTGTATGGTACAAGATGTGTTGTGCCTTGCTAAATTCTCGTTCAATTCCACTCAATACCTTTGCCGTGCAGGAACTTGACCGAAAATAATTTGAAGACGATTCATAAGACCTCTTTCACTCCGTTGAAGAATTTAAAGCAATTGTAAGCGATCAAGTCGACAGGTCATGTGTAGCGGAGACATAGCTTTATACATGGACCATCTTGGTGCAGAGACCTGAGTTCCAGTAATGTCGGGAGGATTTTCAAGGATTCCTTTGATGGTCTCGATGAGTTACGCTGGTTGTACGTATTGTTGGTGCTCTATAGATATGCCATTTCGATATATTCCTCGGGGAGATGTTGAACCTCTTCCAGGAGCCTGAAGCATAATAAGCTGTTCTTCATTCCACACAATTTCACCTCTGGCCTTGAAAAGCTGGAGAGCGTGTAAGTGAATCAAGTACAGATACTGTCTAGAGTGCGAATAGAGTTACTCTAACGCATGGGCAGAGTACTTATAAACAATCCTGGGGAGAGCTCAGCATATTGCCCACCAGAAACTACCTTCGACAAGTTGGACGAGACAGCAGCAGACGTCGACCAGTTTTGCATAGGAACGCTTGCGGAAACGAATTGTGGGGTTCATGCGTGCACCTGCATTTGCGATGAAAAGGAGGGCAAAACGACGCTGCTGTTTTGTTTCAATTGCGAAAATAATGTGTACGTGATTTACACGTCATACATACATTAAAGAAGCCGTGCGTTACAACTCATTGGACTCACGCAGGAATGTTTACTCAGGGAATTTTGAGCGAGTTCATCCTGATGCCTTCTTGAAGCAGCATCAAGTATCATCACTGTAAGTGTACACAGCAATGGAAGAGTTCATGCATGTTAGATTACCCTGTTTTTACAGGACTTTTTCGGGGAATCGCTTGAAAAGTCTACCAAGAGGGCTTTTCAGAGACATGACAAATTTGCACAAGGTGTAAGGCAATAAAAAGTTCAGCTGGAGTTAGTGTGGAGTCCAGCAGCTACAAGAAGTATACTGCCTATTACTACAGGGAATTACAAGCAAACAGCCTGGAGACACTAGACCCGGACGTTTTCTTGGGACTATTATCCCTTCGGCGACTGTAAGTACTGTTACAGTATCTGGGACCGTTGCCATGTTTGGCAGAAAGAAAACGTTATGCTACTTATCCAGAACTATTAGGCACACTGCACTAACGAGACTTCCAGACGGTATATTCGAATACCTGCAAAGTCTTGAGTACCTGTAAGTTCACCAAACTCATGGTTGCCTCATAGTTCCTGAACTCAATGCCCTTCTTATTCTCCACAGACGGTTGGAAAACAACCCTCTTACAGGCTTACAAGAGGGGATATTTAGAAATCTTTCAACCCTGCGGAATTTGTACGTAGCTTTGACTGGTGCAACCACAATATGTAAGAATGCTATTTTGTACCACTACTGCAGGCATGTTGAAAGAAACAAAATCAGCGCCTTGGAGCCTGCCGTGTTCGGCTGTATGGAATCGCTAACAAACCTGTATGGGAATATCTCATGAACTACTCTACCAAACCTCATGACTCTGTTGATGCGTTGTTGCTGCGGAACAGGCGTCTAAGTGGAAACAAAATAAGTACTCTAAAGCCTGGAGTATTTGACTGCATGTCATCTCTGACAGATCTGTAAGTCATTCAGGTGTACTTTTAGACTTCGTGGAATGAAGCTCATAGCACTACCGGCTGCAGCCATGTCGAGCGAAACGAGTTAAGCTCCGTGGGACCTGGGCTGTTTGAAACCCTGGACTCCTTGACCACTCTGTATGTGAATTTCAGAGGCTTGAGACGGGTATAAGTTAACACGCTTTTGTTTGTCAAAGCAGATCCTTGGATGGGAACAAGTTGCAAGAACTGAAAGGGAAAACATTTAAGGGCCTGCACTTGCTTAGAACTTTGTACGTAGCAACCACAATGACTCTCTTGGTAGAACGCCACATGAGCCTTGCTGACGATGCTGACGATGCTGTCGCTGTTTGCAGATCCTTGGAAAATAATAACTTGGAAGAGCTCAACAAGGACACTTTTGCAGGATTGGCATCGTTACGTAGGCTGTAAGGCGTAGAATCGCAACTTTTCGGATTTGCCTTGTGGATCCAAAAATATATTTTTGCTGCAGACACCTTAGGGGGAATCTCATCACCATGCTGAAGAGTAATGTTTTCAACTCATTGGGGTCGCTGAATCATCTGTAAGTGTTCGTTGCAAGAAAAAATTGCAGCCAGCAATGTACTTAATCTTCTGCTACAGCGATCTCTCGGTAAATTCACTGGAGACGTTCACAAATGACTCATTCATTGGTTTGAACCGGCTCCATACACTGTAAGTGACTTCCAAGTTCCGCAATTCCTGACAAGGAGGAAAGCCTGCCATTTTATGCCATGAACCCTCAGAGAGCTCCGCCAAAATCATTTGGAATCGCTTCCCGGGGCAGCATTTGTTCATTTGCACTCGTTATCGAGATTGTGAGTCTAGAAGTGCATTAAAAAAGTGGTAGAGTGTACTTCACTATACACCTGTGTTCCAGGGAATTGTCACAATGCGAAATTGTCGATGTGCCCGAAGATGCATTCTTGGGGCTGACTAACTTGCATGACCTGTGAGTCTACCCTGATCTGCATGATAAAAGCTCGGAAAACTTAGGAAACTGCTGACTGTCTCAGGGATTTATCACACAATGCTTTGATGCATCTACCCGGTGGTCGATTCAGACATACGGAAAGCCTCAGAGATATGTAAGCAGTTCCTTCCAATTCAGGAATTTTGTTTTGACTGAATACATGCTTCTTCCGGTGCCACCGCTTGGCAGACGACTTAACGGCAATAGTTTGCAGACACTTTCAGTAGCCGCGTTTGCAGGATTGGAATCCGTTCAATTTATGTAAGCCGTTTAGTGCACACAGAGACCCGCTACCGCTACTAATACCTGGTTCCGCTACAGAGACCTGAGTCGGAATCATTTGGTTCATCTACCGGGTGGCTTGTTCGACGATGCTGAGACCATGGAGCTAATGTACGTTGGGATTTAGCATAGCGCAGCTGCGAGCGAATGTTTTACCCTTGAATCTGAGCTACCAGAGATTTGGAAGGAAACCAGTTAAGGGTAATTGATGAAAACGCATTTAAGGGAATTAAACGCGTTGATGGAATGTATGTGTACTCAAATTTATTTGATCGAAACGGTTCCGTCCGTGCATATTCTTCATTTGCTTCAGCATCCTCTCAAGCAACTTGCTACGAATTCTCCCGGAAAATGTATTTGTGGGAGTTTCCCCTGATCATCTTTTTGAAGTGTAAGTCGGTGCCATACATCGCGCTCTCTCTCTCTCTCTCTCTCTCTCTCTCTCTCTCCGTTTGGACACCGTCTACATTCTCGTCCAGGGAATTACACAATAACCCGGGAAACCAGAGAGAGCTGTGTCCAAGCGGAGCCGACTATCAGCCTATATTTGAGACTGTGGAACGGGAGTACTATTTGGAGTACAGCGGTCCCGAATTTTGCATGGGGAACGTATCAGTTCCTACAAGAACTCCTACACCTTCTCCAACTCCCACAGTTTCTCCCAGCAGTAGTCCCCCTCCCAGACGTAATTTAAGGGGCTCTATAATTCTTGGAGAAGTGGAATGTATCCATTATAACACTGTTTGGGAGCGGTTTGACCAACTATGCGACATAACGTGGGTTAGGCTTGGAGATTTCATCACATTGCAAGCTTATGAGACCTTTGACGGCAACAATTACAACATTGACCTTTCCGGTATTTCTGGATTCCAAGGACTCTTCATTGTTGAAGGAGTTAGCAACTTTACTTCGTCTCCCTTCATTCATAACGTTCATACTTCTGGCGGGGAAACAAGCACAAGAGGTGGGTTCATTGTTCAGGCTGAGCAGAAGTTCTTTAAAGTCGACTCATGCAGTGCGTCAGGCACCGTCCAAGGTAGTATCCAAAATAACAGCGGCAAACGTGGCGGTGGGATATGCGGATTTATGTGTGCGTTGAATGGAGGAGAAGTGCAGATATTCCGAACGACTTTCAATGGCGTCATCAAAGGACCTGGGGCCGGAGGAATTGCTGGTGGTCGCTTGGGCTTGGAAGGAGGTACAGCAGAAATAAGTGGCTGCGTTTCAGCGGGAACTATTGAAGCGGCATACGCTGGTGGTATACTCGCGGGAGAAGGTGGTATGAAAAACGGGCATGTGTCCGTCCATCAATGCTCTGCTCTAGGGGCAATTCTAGAACAGAGCGCTGGGGGCATTGCTGGTGCTGCTCCAGGGAGACATGGTGGAAGCGTCTCCATCACCAGCTCGTTCAACAAGGGGGATATACTAGGAAGAGATGCTGGTGGTATCGCAGGAGCAATATCAGTAACAGGAACGGGAGCTGGCACCATTTCCATACTCAATTGCTACTCCTCCGGTCAAGTAAAGGGAAAAGGAGCAGGAGGCATAGCGGGGGTGGCTGGGACTGACAACTCATACGGAGACCCAAGGAAGACCAATGTGTCAGTTACTAATGCATATGTGAGTGGGGAAGTGCATTCTGATGCGGGAGGCATCATCGGCCAGGTCTACTCGAACAGCCGGGTCAGTATCCGATACTCCGTATATTCTCCACCTCTTGCCCTAAGTCGGCGCCCCATGTTACAGCGAAGACTCGCTCTGGAAGATGAGGAGAGCTCTGAAGACTCGACAAGAGTACGCTCGCTGGCTCCGGTGATAGATGGAATCGTAGGCGAGGGAGTGGAAAATATCGATGAACTAGAAGGAAATTCCAACAATCTTACTGATATAAAAGGACAGCTATACCAGCACAATGGTGAGCAAAAGTGGTCCAACAATACGTGGGTTGTTTGGTCTTCGGATGATCCACCTGTTCTGAGATTTCAGGACCGTCGCCTAACCATCATGGAGGGAGACAGTGCATGTACCAAGTATAGTCACGACAAAAAGACCTTCAGCCAAATATGCAACCTCTCGTGGAGATTGGGTAGTACGTTTATAAGCTTGAGACCCAACGAGACCTTTAACGGTAACGGCTACACTGTAGACTTGAGTGGTATCCGAGGGTTTTCTGGTCTCTTCGTAGTTGCTGAAGAGGACTCAATCAGCGACATCCATGAAGCGCCATTAATCGTAAACGTTCACACGCGGGGTGGTACAACCAGTGCAAGTGGCGGCTTCATCGTAACCTCGATGCAGAAGTTTTTCAAGATCGATTTCTGCACTTCTACGGGAATCGTTCAAGGAGTACTGCAAGGCGGCGATGGAGGTGCCCGTGGTGGCGGATTATGTGGTTTCGCTTGTGCAGCGAACCGGGGAAACGTTAAAATATCGCGATCAAGAACAACTGGAGATATCCCAGGGACAGGTGCAGGTGGGATAGTTGGAGGCAGACTCGGAATTAACGGTGGTTCCGCCGAGATATTTAGGTGCTCATCGACGGGTACAATTATAGGCCAATTTGCTGGAGGTATTCTTGCTGCGGAAGCAGGAATGAAAGGTGGAAGCGTTTATATTGACAAGTGCTATTCTCTAGGGACCGTGCAAGGACAAGGTGCAGGCGGCATTGCCGCTGGTGCTACTGCTCCAGATGGGGGAATAATCTCCATTGTTGAATCTTACTCGGAGGGAGACGTTGTCTCTGATGGCGCTGGTTGCATTACAGGCATGCAGACGGCAGGTAGGGGAGGCACAGTGTCTCTAAGAAACTGTTACTCAGTTGGAGACGTCAAAGGAAGAGGAGGTGGAATAACGGGTGCAATGACCGCTTCTTCAGGCGGGAACATATCCATAGTAAGCACGTATGCAAGTGGAGATATCAGTTTTGCCGCGGGGGCGGGCGGAATCATTGCCAGTATAGGCTCCAATCCTAAGTGGGTGAGCATTTCGTATTCAGTGTTTGCTGGGCCTAGTGGAAACCCCTCGCCGGTTCAGCCTGTGTCCGTGGGGTCCTCTGTGGACGCACCACCACCACCTGCAATAGTTGGACAAAATGGAGACCGTCTTACCAGCAGTATTGGAAACTCGGGAAATCTGGACGAGATTCTTGGAAGACTGTACACATATAACCATAAGGTCAGGTGGTCAGAGGATACGTGGTTTGTCCACTCTATAACGAATGCCCCCATCTTGAGATTCCATGATCTCCGACTATCCATCCTCGAGGGTAAAGAGGACTGTTTTGAGTTTGTGGAATCGCTTGCCACGTTCAAACAGAGGTGCAGTTTTACCTGGTTGGACTACTACGATAATCGAACATTCCTGTCCTTGATGTCTGGAGAAACGCTGGACGGGAACAACTACGAAATTCGCCTTGATGGAGTCACCAATTTCGGCGGATTCATTGTAGGTGGAAATAAGAGCATTTCTTCACTTGGACATTCCCCTGTTGTAGTCGGCGTTCACATGAAGGGCGGGGAAACGAGTCCTCAAGGCGGGTTTATTCTCCAACCACAGCAACGCTTTGCTCAAATTCACCATTGCAGTTCTACAGGGCTCGTGACGGGTATATTTCTTGATAGTCAAGGTGGAGGAGGAATCTGTGGGGCAAAGTGTGGTTTTGAAGGGGGTCATGTTATGATCTCTGAGTGCTCTTCGACTGGCAGAATATTAGAGACTGCTGGTGGAATCGTCGGCGTATTCGCAGGACGAGTTGGGGGAGTTGTAAACGTGACCGGCTGCTGTTCCAGTGGAAGCATTGATGGACATGGCTCTGGAGGCCTCATTGGTGGAGGATGTGGCGGAGAAGACGGAAAATGCGAGGTCCATCGTTCCTATTCCTTGGGAGATATTGGTGGTCACGGAAGCGGTGGGATTCTAGGTTTCGGTGCGGCTTTCTTAAAGGGAGAAACGCGGGTTTCTGAATGCTTCTCTATGGGAGATATCACAGGTACGGCAGGTGGAGGTCTTGCTGGGCAACATACAGCGAGAAATAAAGGTTCGGTCTATATTGCTAATTCGTACGCGAGGGGCAACATTCTAGCAAACGAAGCTGGTGGGATATGCGGTTCCAATGCTGCATACCGGGAAGGTTCACTTAAAATCGAAAAGACTTATTCTAGTGGAAATGCGTCGTCCGAACTCGGTGACACTGGCGGGATAATAGGTGGTGTGTCACCGCAAGCTGATTCTGTGTCAGTGAAGTACTCAGTATCCACAGATAGAGTCATGGTGGGAAGCGGGGCTTCTAGCATTTCAAGCATTGGTAACTCTGGAGATTTGAATAAGATCATGAACCAGCTATACTACTACAATGGTTCCAAAATGTGGGATGCTGACATTTGGAAGATTGGAGAAAAAGACGGCCTTCCAATATTACGTTTTCAAGGGGGCGGTCTTACGAAACCTTCGGTATCTCCCACTCCGACTTCTTCCGCTTCAAACTCTGTCAGCACCACCGTAACGTCTTCCGTCACCGCATTTCCGACAGTATCTGTTACGTCGACCCCTTCAGCTTCTGGACGTCGCCCTCTGTTCTTAACAGTGAGCCCAACCGTGTCTTCGCCAGCCTCTTCTACTTGGTCATCTTCCAGAAGCATTCCGACATCGCCGGCAACTGGAGAGCACACGCCATTGTCGACAAAGAAGACACCCTCCGCCTCGTTAGATCAGTTGCAAGCCTCTCCAACAGTGAGCTCCACTAATCCAGACGATGAAGATCCAGCAGCAGCTGTCGCAGGAAGTAACCTAGGCGTGAATGATATTGTGGGAGCAATCATTCCTGGAATTGTGGCTCTGACTCTTTGTATACTGGCCGTCTTCCTGTTAGCATATAAGCGGAAGCGCAATAAGAAGCGTATGCAGCGGTATGATGATCCGCTGCAAATTTACGCTCAAAATCTAGGCATATCAGAAAGCGAGTTTTTGTATACGACGGTGACGGGACATAGCTCGAGCGGAAAGGAACTGAAGAGAGATCCGACCCCCACTCGAAATCCGTTAGCGCTGCACTCGGGTGGCGACAAGCAGCTCCTAAGGGCAGGTTCTGCGCAATTTGTTGATGTAGGGAAACGAACCCCCATTCAACTACAAAGTGTGCGCGTCGTGTCAGTAAAGCAGCCTCGTCTCTCGACCAATGAACCCCCTTCGGTGAAAAATAAGCCTACGCAAGTAGCTAAGGCAACTGATGTCGATACGTCTGAGCTTAAAGCTTCGAGTAAAACCTTGCTCAATTTCCGAGTGTGGAAATCCAAACTTCTCGCAGAACCGGCTCCACTTGTTGAAGTGGAAGTGGATAATGCCAAGGGGCAATCGAACCTTTCTCATGGGGGTACTACAAATCCTCTTTCCGCAATGGCAACCAATGATCACGCTCGGCAGCTACAATTTGCCAAGAAACGCGCTAGCTTGTCCCACGAGGCCAAGTACCACAGCGAGTCGCGACGTAGACGCCTGGAACGAACGAAATCGGAGAAGAAAGAATTTGCACAAACTCTCCCTAGCGTAAGACCTGTGGCTTCGCATTCGGCTCGCCGCATCGGACGAAAGAGGAGCGCCAAGCGAAAAACTGCGGGCTCGAGACAGCACTTCTAGAACTTCAAGTGTATTTTCCCAAGTGTGCCAGAATTGCATTTTGTGACGATGCGCATATCTTTTCTGCGGCATCTGTGCATGTTGTATAATAATGTAGGAATGTGCATATCTTTTACAGTTCTCAGTACTTTTGGATTCTGAAAAATATACATTGGATGCAGTGCTCTTGGCTTCAAACCAATTATAACCTACAGACCAAATGGAATAGAATGACAGCTCCCTACACAGAGTGTTTTGCATTCTTTCCTTATTAAATCTTCGGCAAAGTGAAGAATACGGTCGGAAGCTTCTGCGGCAGTGTGGTAAGATTCTGCTGGGCGCGTTCCTGATAGATATATTCACCATCAGCGCCCCATCTGGGGCACAGATCCAGAGTCCAGGAAGAAAGCATGCGTTGTGACAGTGGCTAGAAGTAGTTATCACTGCTGTGTGTGCGACATTGCTGCTTGTGCTATGACTCCCAGGCATTTCAATGAAGACCACTATCGCAGAAGCAATTCCATGCCACTATTCAAAGACTACCATACCATTGATATTGGTATAATTCGTGCGTGGTGCATACGTACACCGTACTTGTCATTATGGGTGAAAAATGCGATCACCCACCATCGCTCCCATCTTGCTTCCATGTTTGACGCTCTGCCCTCTGGTTATTGTTAGCTCAGTTTCCCACCAACAACCGGAAGTAAGACATCTACCAGCAGCCTCTGCTAGTTCCAGCGCTACAGCCACAATGACCACGTCTCCGTCGAGGACTTCAAACACATTCAATAGCCCTAGCTCCTCGACATCGTCCTCCCCGAATCTTTTGTCGTTTTCCCCTAGTCTGTTCGCCTCTGCGCCTCGTCCGACGTCTTCCGCGACTGCGGAACGTGGGCAGTTGCGAAGTGCGACACCTACCGCTGCTTCCGCTCAATTCAACTCCTCTCCTACTTTCTCACCCAGAGTAGATGACCACGTTGTGTCTGCCGGGGAAGGAAGTATCTAAACATTGTAGCAGCAGGTATACCTGGCATCGTTGTGGCAACCGTGTGCCTGCTTGCTGTATTGGTTGTGTACCAACGAAGACGGAACATGAAGCGGAGCCGAAGTACAATGTTCCTCTCCAGTTATATGCGCAGAATTTAGGCATTCCGAAAGGAACCGTTTCGTATAAAATAGTCCAAAGGAACAAGACAAGGACGGAACAGGAAAACCTTGATGAAATCCCTTGGAGGTCCGCTTGGGTGAATCCAATTGTGGGTACGCATCGGGAGACAACGAGATCCATGCCTTTGAGTCCATTCAGTTTATAGATTTGGGGTGAAACATGGTTCTGTTGATATAACGTACAAGTTGTCTCCGTCAAGCAGCCACGCATGCCTGGAACCGAGCAAACTGTGTACAAGAGTAGAACGATGCAACTGGCTAGGGCAACTGAGATTGAGACATCTAATCTAGGAACGACGAGTAAAACGTGATAAAGCTTCGAATGCGGAAATCCAAACTTCTGGCTCAGCCGCAGTCATTGGTAGAGGTCGAAATGAACAATGGATCGATGAAGGAGCGAGCGGAGGGAAACGATAATCCACTGATTGCAACAGCATTAGATCAACATTCCCGAAGCGTGCACTTTGCTAAAAAGCGTGCAAGTTTGTCACAGGAAGCTAAGCTTCGTAGTGTTCCACAGTGTAGACATGAAGTGACCCACGAGCAGCAAAGAAGGAATTTGCACAAACTCTTCACAGCATGAAATCTGGGTGCTGATCGCCCATTGGGACGGAGGAGATCCATTCAGCACAACAAACGCGAAGTTGTCCGATCTCAGGAGCAACCGTAGATTCTTCAGTACTCACTGTTAATGTCCTCGGTTATTTCCAGATATGCGTCGTTGAAATCTGCCACCTCAAACCAAAATGCTTGTCATCGTTTCTTCTTCGTATGACATATGTTGGTCAAGGGAGTAGAATTTGCTCATGATTCGTTTAAGAGTAGATTAAGTCCCAAGAAGCAAGTTGCGTTGATTTCCTCCTCTGGTTGTTCAGATTCCTGCAAACACGCAGTGCAGACTCGAATCCGTGCTTCTCGTGATGATCGCCAGTGCTAATTTTATCTGATTGTCTGGACTCCACAGCACACGCCTAAGAGAGATGAACTCTGCAACACCGTCAACACGCAAGCTAATACATTAAGACCCCTACACTCGTTCATAGACTTTTAATAAGCGTTATCAGGATATTGGATTCTTTAGAATTAGTCGGTCTAACACCGGAGATACGGTTTCGCGTCCTCACGGGTGCGACGGCGCCGACAGCTGCCCTACATTTCTAGTTTATGGTAGAGCAGTTGGTGAATGGAACCAATTGGTCCTACGGACACGTTGTCGGAGTAGCATCAGCTCTATGATCTCTCTCCATTGCGACTAAAATCTCACAAACAAATGACTGCGGCGTCCCAGGCACAGACTGCCTCCAATAAGCACCACTTTCAGCTACATTTTCGCTTCTGCCATCCACCGCATGGCACAAACTGCATCATACGTTAGCATACTACAGCCATTGCCGAGTGGTATTATGCCTTGATCCCTGTCAGTAGCTGTTTGAATTTTGCGTCTTCAGGAGTGGAACTCCGGTATTTATTCACTTTCCGACGGAAAGTTTCCGTTTCCGCCGGAGCCGGGATTAGATACTTACTTATCCACGAGGATTGAAAGTGAAGGGGCCGAATTCAGTTCTGTTTCTATTGCAGAATCTATCTCAATCTTCTCACTCCCAGTAGAGCGCCAAGTTGGTCTTCTGGTTGCTGAGCAGTGTTACGGAGAAAATGGCAACGAAACGTACCCTAACAGCTGGAGAGGGATGCGCTGAACTGGCCACTGGAGTAACTCTTTGGTATGAAGTGGCTGGAAGTGGACCTGTTTGCATCTTTGTCACACCGGGATGGGGCCCTGACATCACTCTTTATCAAGAGAGCGGCCTACGGGAACTGGAAAAAGTATTCACTGTAGTCTGGGTGGAAACACGCGGGTGCGGACGAAGCTCTCACCCCTCCTCCTCTTCCTACACCTTGGACGACCATGCCCAAGACATAGTCAGTCTTGTTGAAAACCTCGGGTTGACGGAGGTGACGATTGGAGGTCATTCAGGCGGAGGACTGATAGCAACTAAGACCGCGGCGCAACTTGCGAGCCGTTGCAATGGCGTAATTATCGTGGATTCATTCCTAGGACTCGACGACGAATGTACTGCTGCCACTGGTGTTGCTCTTCAAAGATTTGCCGATGAGCCATGGTTTCCAGAGGCTGTAGAACAATTCAAATCGATGATGGGTCTCAAAGAACCCATCAAGACTGAGGAAGAAGTCCAACAGCTTGTGCTAAAGTTCTGGACTTTCTATTTCTATGACTATCCGGAGCATGACGAACTCCTGGCAAATTCAAAAATCGATCCTCAAACAATGAGTTGGTGTTTTATGAATCAAGTGTTTTCGGTTGACCTAGCTCCAGAGGCGAAGCTGGTTACTGCTCCGGTTATCATCATCTCGGGAGTTCAAGATTTCATCTGCCCTCACCTCGCAGCCCAAAAATTACATTTGGCATTTCCCAATTCACATTGGGTTGCAGTGGACAAAAGTGGGCATTTTCCCTGGGTGGAGCAACCGGATTATTTTTGGAGGTTCTTCCGTCAAACGCTATCAAAAGTCAGGATGGGCAATATCCGAGAATAAACTTCCCATGCAACGAAGGTTGCCCATATCAACTTTCTTCCGGGCTAAATAGTATCCTAATACAATAAAGTTCGTGTCTCAGGATTGCATATCATCGTAGTAGTGCAGTTATAGCGAAGTTGCAAACAACCAGGTCTCGTGCAGTTTAGGCTCGATAAATGCAAACTCCGATGAACTTAAAGAAGCTGTTAAATGATGAGAGCTTCGGCTTTGATACGCAAAACTTGTTACGTTGTCGTTCTCCGCTTTGGTCTTTGAGTAGGAATTGGATTGTTTTCCAACCTGCGTGGCTTTCCTGACGACGAGACGCTGCTGGAAGGAGTTTTTGTGGACGTCAGTGTAGGCGTTGGAGTAACTGTGGCCGTCATTGTATGCGTGGGGGTTTCAGAAGCTGTATGTGTGGTAGTGCTGCTTGTGGTAGGTGTTACAGACGAAGTGGGAGTTTCGGTAGAGCTCATTGTACTAGATGAAGAGGCCGTTGGGGTCATAGATGGGGTTGCCGTAACCGTTGGAGTACAAGTCGAAGAGCCACTCTTACTGGGTGTCCCACTGGATGTCTGAGTAGCAGTCATTGTTTGCGATTTAGTACCTGTGCTTGTGGGGGTACCGGTACGTGTTATCGAGGATGTCTCCGTGACAGAAGGAGTAGCTGTAGCAGAGCTAGAGCCTGATTGGGAAGGCGTTGCCGTGGAAGTTCCTGTGACGGTGGCTGTACTTGTGCCGGTATGGGACGCTGAGTTCGAAGGAGTAGGGCTCGTAGTTGATGTCGGCGACACTGATGAGGTTGCAGATTTTGTCGGGGTTGGAGTGAAAGACGCTGTGGCTGTAGCTGTTAAACTGCTGGTGGGAGTACGTGTAGGACTTCGAGAAGCCGTACCTGTGCCTGAGGGAGTCGCTGTTGAGGAACCTGTTCCTGTACTTGTGGCAGTCGTACTCGGTGTTTGAGAAGAAGTGGGTGTAGAAGAAGGAGTACCAGTCGGAGTCGGGGATGTCGTTGGAGTATCCGACGGAGTTGGTGACGGAGATACTTGTACGCAGAACATGCCATCAGCCGCGGTATGAACGTTCAAAAGCCTCGTACCGGAGGGACAGAACGACGCCGAGTCAAATCCAGGATTTGTATGCAATTTCCTGTCTCTCACTTAAGCAAGAACTTGTACACCAGAAAAACTCTCGATGGGCAATACTTTACTTACAGATCAGTCAGCGAAACGAGTTGTTCGAATATCCCATTCGGTAGGAACTTTAATCGATTTTCCTGAAGATGTCTGCAGGGTACTAGTAGTTGCCGTAGTAACACTTTATTGGCGTTTTGCTTTAGAGGGATCCTTACAGAAGTGAGAGGTCGGACAGTTCATCAAACACACGGGGAGGGATGGCTTCCAGCTCATTACCGTGCAGCCACCTGTAAAGTTTAAAACGATAACGTGGTCTCTGAAGTCCTTTAAGACAAATGAACGAACACTCACAGGCTCTTCAAGCTTGTCATGTTGCCGAAGATACCCGGTGGCAAAAAGGAAATTTTGTTGTCACGAAGAGATCTGTAGCGCTAGTACATGATCCACCGTAGCACGAGGGTGATTCATTATAAACAATCCACTGACAATTGTTCAAGGGCGGTCAAATTGGCAAACACATTCTTATGCAGCATCTTCAACTCATTCTGAAACAGCGTCCTGCACCAACAGCTTGATACAGCTTGAAAATATAGGTTTCCGAACTCCCAATATTATCATATGAGTGTTCGACCTACAATCTTGTCAAGCGGTTTAAAGGATGGAAAATATGTAACGGAAGAGATGAAAGTTTGTTTCCACTTAGCTCCCTGCAGCTTATAGATAAGGAGTATTACTGTAAAGGTTCTTTCCGATAAGTCGGTATTACCATAACTGACTTACAGGACCTCCAAATTGGGCATCCCTTCAAAGATATCTTCTGGGAGGCTAAGTAACTGGTTATCCTTGAGGTCTCTGCGCTACAATAGCTCATGTTCCGAAGTTGAATTAAATGACCATGTTGGAAACAGTCTACAGTCTAGTCTTACAAGGAAGTGATACTTCCAAAGTCATCTAATGCTCCCGGATCAATACAGTCTAACTCAAGTTCTTCTAATCCTCTGCGTGAAACAATTGAAAAGCATAGCATGAAGAAAGCCGGGAAAGTCCAAAGCAGAAGGGATTCTTACACTCTTGGGCCATTGCAATTTCTGCAGGAAAGTAGAGTCATATTTTCTCCTCTGAGACCGCAGTCACAGGTTTCACAACCGCTAATAAAGCCACATGTGCCACTGTTGAGTGATCGTGCATCAGCAAGGCACTCCGGTGGACTATCTCGTTTTATCCCCAGGGCAGAATTATCGCCTACACTTGGTGTCGGGAGAGTACGTTTGCCCTGCGCCAGAGTGGTGATACTTGCCCCAAAGATTGTGCAAAAGGGTACAGATACCATGATGCAACCTAGAAGCACTTGAGGAAATTGTGCTCTCCATGAGCCTCTTCTTAGCATCGTCATAGAAGGATGTCCGATAAGCGTTCTATAGACTTCAAACTTCCTCGTCGAAGATGGTTGGTGTCCTGTTCTTGCAGATCAATTTCTGTAGAGGCACCGGCTATCTCATGCTCATTGTCATACATGTAGAGTTTTAGGTATGAAAACATGCAGCTTTGGAGGAAAACACCAAAATGAGAAGCCTGCTTCGCACGAAGTACACGGCTACTGTACTCTGCCGTTTTCCAGGTTTTCCCCGTGTATGGAAAAGAGAGCTACTAAGAAGCTACGCGGAGGCCGAAAATCCATCAACACTTACTTCTTGGGGTTCGTACAACGGTGATTAATGTGAAATAGACGAAATATGCCAACTACATAGGTATAATCCCCTTACAAGGTGAAAAGTGGCCAGCATTTTTCCAGACATCATCGAAAGTTCAATTCAACCTACCGCTAAACATCATTGAAGCAAAACACAAGAACACAACAACGAAGGAGGCTTAAATATTGAATTCTTCTCAGACTCCATCTTTAATCCTATTCAGTACTATTCTGGTTTCAGGGTTCATACCTCACACCGCATGTCCGTGTGGCATAGGTAATCTTTTAACCGCGCCGCGATGCCTTGCAGATTTGCGGAACATCACCAAGGGGCAGGGTCCTTACTGTATGTCGTTTGAATACAGTCACACTGCAGCGCATACCTTAGGCTTAGGCTTCCCTTGTTCCTCCTTGCTCACGATCCAGTTTCTGAAGAGGATTGAGGGAGGCACCGTCCTCGACAAGGAAGTGGCGAGTTTAAAAAGGGGGTGGTGAGACAGCAACGGCCGAGGTTATAGATGTGATAGTTTCTGCGTGTGTATTGGTATTGCTCCTGCCGGCTGAATGTACATTGCGCAAATTGGGCCACAAATCCTGCGCATTCCACGTAATTTTTCGATCTTCTTTTAGGAATGCTACCAAGCGTCAGGCCGTATGTCAATATATCATCTATTGACAAATGATGCACCAATCGGGCTCACGAACGAGAGACGGAGCCATTCATGGCCGCGACGAGCTGTTTCCTCGAAGAATTACCCGAACGCACACGAACTGGCTGGCGTAGCTTCAGACTACGGCGAGTCTGCTGTTTTGGTACTCTATACCGGAGAGCCTTGTGGCTCAACAGGTGGTTAGCCTCTATCGGTGTCTCCGAATCTCGAGATACTGTGGTGGTAACTGCTTCAGAACCTGATTTATGCACCAGCAGTGGGTTTGACTGAATACCCCCAAGCGAGAGTTTAGTTTCTGCGATTCTCTTGTTGACTGTACGCTTCTGTAACAGGAAGGACTGGCATCGTGTGGACAGTATTCGTCTTGCAGCGTCAGCCGCTCTTGGTGACAAGTAGAGCCACACTAGTGCAGCAGAGGCAAAGAAGAACGATTGCAGGACTACTACTACACGCTTGATGTCACTTGGAAAGAAGGTAGTTGAAGATCGAGAAGCATCGGACTCAAGAGGGTCTACGATCCCCAGCTGTAGCCCCAACAAGCAATTCACACAGGACAAAAAGATCATCAGTCTTTGCAGGATCATTACTGCGCTGGACCTGTACGGTGATAAGAAGGCTGACATAGCGAACGAGAATAAAAGTACGGTAGTTGAAATCAAGAATTGCTCAACGGGAGCGGACACCCAGACAGCTACTATTAACAAGGCCACTTTGCGCATAATGACCACAACGTCCCATAAGAATCCATACCGTTGAATCCGATAACCGCCAGTCATCCGAGAGAATTGGGTGGCAACTGCACGAGAGGTCACTTTCCAAGATCTTATGATGTAGTAGATTGCGACAACTAGAGGGTATCCAATGACGAAAATGGCCAACGAAAGGGTCGCCACCACCACCAGCGTTCGGTATTCACGACTTCGAGTATCAACGTTTAAATCAAGCGCCGCTCGCCTGGATGAATGAATCTTATGTTGGTATACCTCAAAGCTTCTTAGCGTAGCATCTGTGACCGACATGTGGACTAAGTTAAGCACTTGGATAACAGCGACAGCCGAGCTCTGGAACCACAGAGTTCTAGAGAACGGTTGTCCATCTCTCCGAACAATTAGCCAATCTATCAGTGCCTGCATGGCAACGACGATCAAAATAACCAGCAGCGGAGATGCCATTATGACAAGCGTCGTGTCCGTAGGGGATAAATGTGTGAGACACTGGAAGGAACTTGCCCGTGCTGGACTCACTGTACCTAGAGACGATACATCGCTGAACCCCGAGGCCACACCCTTGAAAGGATTGATTTTCATCGTACTAACGATTGCGCAAATCTGCAGATAATCCAAAACCAGGAGTACTGCATGATGCAATGACTTTACATCGCTATGGAGTCCAGGATCTCCGTATTTACTCAGGCTGATTCCGACAGAAAACGACTGAACGTCGCGATGAGCCTTGAGCGAAATGATAACAACAAAACTGAGCAACAATAACACCGAGACCGCAAAGATGAAGGTATCGAAATGTCCATCATCGCATTTAACACATGGGCCATCCTGTTTGCGGCTGTAACCACTCTTACATGTCCGACAAGCTGGTCCAGTATATCCCTCAGAACAGGAGGTCGAAAAGGAACTAGCATTCACATTACATGAGTTGGCTGGTTCACAGTCATGGAACACAACGTCGAACAACAACGATGGATCTTGAATAAAATACATGCGAGGATCAGGCTCAGAATCGCAAACCTCGCACCAAACGCCTTTCTCTAATTGCAGTCGGCCTCCTGCACAGGATACTCCGTCGCTAGGGCAGCGGTAGCAAACTGTACTGCCGGACTCAGCAAACGTATTTCTCGGGCATACAGGACAGGCACTGGCATTGTTTTGTTGCTCTTGAAAAGTTCCCGGGCTACATGCAACACAGGCAGCGTTGGTATCCCGATGAAAGCCGGCTTGGCAAACACAGTGTCTTCCTGAAACATGCAATATTTCATGGGGACGCTCACAATTGACGGTTTCTATAGAAACATTCCTTGGGCTACCATCGATCGATTGCCCGTCGAGAGTAACATCGACTGAGTAGATCCCAGCACTTGTCCCTATCAGTTTGAACCCCAAAGAAGTGATGCTATTCCCGTTTTGTAATCCCTTTGGGAGTATTACTTTTGCCTCCGTGTTTACATCAGCGTTCACTCCGACCACAATTCGTATCAGAGGAACAGTTGTAGCTACGAAATTGGTCTCCCCTTCACTGAAGGGCAAGTTCGAGAAAATTGCGTGGGTAGGACCGTATCCGAATTCATCTTTCAGTTCGACGTAGGCTTGAATGGGTTCACCAACCAGGGCCTTGGTCTTCGAAATCTTCAGAGATGATTTATCGCCGTGGGGTATCCCTGGAACGTCCTCAAATGTGATCATATGACGAGCGGATCCCGTTTGAGAATGGGTCGAGTCCCCACCCAAGAAAGTAGAGGACGAAAATGAAAGTCTATACTTCCCTGGCAAAATCGAGACTGCAACGGTTTCATTCAGCGGCACTACAGGGAGCAATACCGAAGGATATCCAACCTGAATACTGACGTCCTTGTTTAATCCCCGTTTCAAATGGACAACTGACGGAAACAAGTACATCCATGGAGCAAGCTGAACAGTTCTGTTTGGGAGTAGACTCCAAGACAAAGGAATAGCTTTCTGGGCTGATAGACTTTTTTTACCCGCGGACTGGTCAATAGGTTCCAAACTAAAATCAGAGAATGAAACTGTAACTTCTTGCTTGTCCGTGTTGACTACAGTCATCCTCGCTTCTGCCGTAGTAGAAGGCTCAATTACTAAGTTGGATAGTAACGCACAAACGTACACTGATGATACAGACAAACGAATTCTTACCCAAAAGTGTACTGTCCCTAATCCGGCGGTTGAACTAGCAAGGGAGAGTATACTTTCAGGAGGAAGCTCCTCACTTCCTTGAAGATGGTTACTATCCCATGCGTTCGTGCGGATCAACATCCATGCTTCGTATTCACCAGTTGCCACAACGTTATGAGGGAAGAAGTGCAAAAGCGTGCTTGTTTTGCTTTGGGGTTCTACAGTTCCAACCTCAGAAGACACGCTAAGCCAAGGGTTAACACCGGTTACACTGTCGCGTCGATCTCGTTCACCGAAAAGTTCAACGTCCCATGTCACTAAATGGGACCCAAAGTTGAATATTTGGTAGGAGCGTGTGGCACTATCCTCGCTCTTGCTTAAGGCTACATCAACAATGGAAGACTCCACCGCCGGATTCGCTTGGAAGACTGTAACGTTGACGTTGACGGGTATTAAGGTGCTTGAAACCATTCTTGGATGCGAGAATGTTGCCACAGTCGTCACAGTTGTGTCACCAGCACCAAGTTCTGCGAGGTGTAAAACGATCTGTTGCCCAACAGCGCGTTTCCTTCCTGGAAAGTAGAACTGCTTTTTTGGTGGAAGTGATACTAGCGATTCACCCAAAGCCGAACCAGATATCTGCCATTCCACTGTCGTACCCAGAGTTACCGTCACCACAACGCGTAGCACTACCGAACTAGCACTTGTACTATCACGTGAATACTTTACATGCAGTTGTCGTGGTTGGACGTCATTCCGCGCTTGTGACTCTTCCAGGGGAGTTGCCGACATTGACATAGATGGAGTTGTAGAGCCTGTCGCTGCGACCCATGGAGAAACGGAGGAAGTGGAACCGCTTGTGCGTGACGGCGCTACAGAAGAGGAGTATGCGAGCGTGGTAGGGGCTGCCGGGATCACAGTAGGAGACGTTGAGGCTGCGCTGGTATCTGTGTGCGACGGAGAAGGCGACATAGTGTTAGTCACGACTGAGGATGGTGAAGAAGATGCCGAAACTGAGTTGCTACCAGTGTGCGTAGAGGATCCAGTAGGGGAAGACGACGTCGTACCAGTGACTGTCGAGGATGGTGGATAGCTTGCCGAAGATGAGCTGGTACTGGTATGCGTAACTGATCCAGTAGGTGACAATGTAATAGACGCTGTTGAGGACGGCGGACAAGATGCCGACGGTAAGCTGCTACTTGTAGCCAGAGGGGTCGTCGACGGAGAAGCGGTTGGAGTGGGCAACTGAAAGCGAAGTATAGGGAGTTGAGTGCTTCCGATAACGACCCAAGTGAGTGGAGACCATTGGAGCACGCCGTCAACAGAATACAGAGTCCCGTTGATATCATCGAAGGTCGCTGAGTTATTGCGCAAATCTACATCTACAAGATTGTCATTCCCTATGAACATTGGAGGCCTATACACGGAATTGGTGATCAGTATCGCTGATGTACTAGAGTCGAAGAACCCGATTAGACCAGCTCCACTAGTGGAAGTGCCAAGTTCACCGACAGCATACACGTTTTCCAATATTACGGTGCCCTGCGATGCTCCCGCAGTATCTCCAAGGATACCTCCAGATCTATCTCCCATTATATCTCCCAGAGAATACGAATCAGATATCGATAGTGTGCCAGTGTCACCCCTTCCCCCATTAGAGCCGCAAATTCCTCCTGAGCCGTAGCCCGCGACCTGACCTTTCGAATAACACTGCGCAACATGCGCAACACCCGTGATACCATCGCCTGCTATGCCCCCAGATCCTGCGCCAACGATTTCCCCTGTTGAATAGCACTGGAGGATTGTAATACTGCCGCTCCTGCCTGCCCCAATTATGCCTCCAGCTGATGCTCCGACTATGTCACCCGACGAGGTAGAACCCCAAACCTCAATTTGAGCACCATTTGACTCGTCCAATGATGACCCAACAATGCCACCACTTCTCTTCCCTGAAATGCGACCGGTGCTTTCGCAGGAATCTACGTGAAACCAATTTTGCCCTTGTCTTACAATGAAGCCTCCACCATGACTTGTCTCACTACCTCGCGTTCGAATATTCCGGATTCGGGGAGACTCAGACATGGAAGCAATCCCAATAGGTTCTATTCTGAATATTCCGGGAAAGATAATAGTGTTTGCAAGGTCTATCACATGGTGATTTCCATCGAACAATTCTCCAGTTTTTAGTGAAATGAAGTTTGCTACGTCAAAGGTATCAGTCCAGTTTATGTCGCAACGGATCGAGAATGTTTTGTTATCGTTAGAATAGCTTAAGCAGGGAAACTTTCCGTCCATGATTGAATCCCGTAGATCCCACGATGGTATCTTAACAGGGGGTACACTGTCTTCAACTTGAAATCGTAGCAACGGTAATCCGCCCTCGGTGGCATTTGCTACCCAACTCTCTTCGGACCACAGCAGCGTCCCAGATTCGTCTTTTAAGAGTGTGTGTGTAATGCTCCCAAGGTCATTTGAATTTCCGGCTTGAAAGTCTGGACCTCTCGCTCCTTTGCTAAGCTGGGCTGCAGTGTAAACACAATTTAGAACATGAACTTTTCGAGACTCTAGTGAAATACGCCCAGAAATACCAGTGGCACCACCAGCTGCATAGGAATCAATGACAAAGAGGAAGCCAAAGCCACCAGCTTCCGCTCCACATATTCCTCCAGTACCTGTCGCCTGACTAGTACCATGAGAATACGACTCCTTGATTAAAACATAGCCATCGAATGAAGAAGTGTGCGATCCAGTTATTCCTCCGGCGTTTGTACCGCCGATGTTACCAAACGAATAGCACTGCCCGATGAATACAAAACCGGAACCATCTCCAACGCGAGTCCCAACAATTCCACCAGAACCCTCTCCTTGTATATCACTCGTACTGAAGGAACGAGTAATAGAGACCAATCCGCCGTTTGCTCCTGTATGTGATCCACAAATGCCTCCCGTATTTGTTCCTCCCAGAGTTCCTGAAAATGAGCAATTTTGAATCAATGCCACCCCACCATTTCTAGCAGTATACGCTCCACTGATTCCTCCCGCTTTACGTTCTAATGTCGCTGTTGAGTGACACCCAATTATTTCTATTCTTCCTTCGGACCCTGATTCCATTCCGCAAATTCCACCCCCTCCACCCTCAACCGTGCCTGACGAGCTACAAGAATGAATACGGAAGTATCGCTGAGACTTCTTCATTAGAAAACCACCCCCTTGTTCTACAATTCCCCCTGTCGTTCGCAAATTTCGAATTAAAGGTGCTTCTGAAAACGATGCTAGAGTTTTCACGTTAGTTTCGAAAATCCCCTGGGTTACGGCCCCTCCCAAGTCGACTTCATGGTCATTTCCTTCGAATGTCTCGTTGGCTCCCAAAGAAATAAACCCCTCCTCATCGTATGTGTCGGTCCATGTTATACTACAGTTCATGTAAAACATCCTGAATGTACTATCATAATGAATGCATTCTGCGTTTCCTCCGATGATGTAATCTCGTAGATCACCACCCTGACCAGTAGCCACGACCCCATCAAAGACCAACCACGCACAAACTACACTGCAAAGTACCAACGCGAATGGGGCAGGCCCTGACCATCTTTGCCAACGGAAAAGCCCGGAAGTTTTACAGTATAGCGCATTCCTGGCAAAATTCACTCGTGCGGGAACCATTTCCTGGAAACGAAGCAAAGTAGCAGTGGATGTTCTGCGTCCAACAACAGTAAACGGTAAACCACAAAAACGCGAGCAATGGTGGATACTTTCTTCCTGCGTGCATGAAATGAAATATATGACATACAGTTCGGAGAAGAAGCCAAATGCTCACCAGCCCACATGGAGCTGAGAATTCTCGTCAGCTCGTTGGCGTATTGCCGCCAACCCACATGGCTGGTAGGAACTACCACTTTAAACTACGTGCGAAAAAAACTCTTCAAAGAGCCTGAGAGGAAGTATGTATAGCGAACCACGTTAGCGAACCACGTTTCAGGAAAATACCCTTTTTGTTCCCTTTGGTTTTGCCCTTAGGAGTTTCCCGTGAAATCCAAGAAACACTCGGAAGTCTCATACGAAATATATCTAGTCCGCTACCGGAAACGGAAGCATCAACCACTTACAATTAACAAGGGCAAAGCTACCCGCACGGACGGTGTCTAACAAAAGCGTTTATGGGTCCCAAAAAACCGGAAATTGCCGCCCCCGGTGCCTCTTGACGAGCCCCAACGATGCGTATATCATTCTCTGTCTCCGTTGCTACCATCTACCTACTCCATTTTTTTTATTTTTTTTGGTAGTTGTATACATTTCACACCGGACAATCCTCCAAAGTGCCACAGGAATAACAGCAGCAGGAGGGGGTGGCGGAACTGAAATCCCGACTCAATTCCTACCGTCACCATCCCCTTGGCTTTTTGTGTGTGTGTGTGTGTGTGTGTGTGTGTGTGCAAAAAATGGCCACTTCTGGTGGTATTTACCACTATAGCTAAGTCCCCAGAGTGGATCCATTGCACTGAATGGAAACGGTACTGGAGGCAGTTTGGAACTCACGGTACCACACCATGCTGTGTCGGAAAACGCACTTCAACTTTCCGACTGGTAGGAGAACCTCAAACAGCAACAAAGGATCGGTATGGATTGTACAGGGAAGGGAACTTGAATAGTGATGGTAGGAACTTTCCGGAGGAGATACACAGTAAGGCCCGCACGTGTTTGAGAAGCTTTGTTACAGCAACTTCGGTACAGTAATTATGGTCGTTGGCTTCCGTCCATCGAGTGAATGTCTGCACGCATCCACATGATCCATTGCTTCTTGGTCGGATAGACCTCTCAAAACTGCAGCCGCAAACAAAGCTGCTCGCTATGCAACCTGGCGACAAACGCAGCGGACGAGTGCCCCCGTTGTTGGTCTTTCTCAATACGGTTGGTGCTGCTGCACTGTTATCATTGGGCAACTCCTGTTTGGCTACAGACTTGCGAAGCAGTATCATTGCCGGAGAGGAACCCTGTTTTCGATATATTTTGGAGAGACGCATGTTTGTCCTAAATTGCAGCATTCTGGAATGGAGCAGTCAGTATACTCACGAACATCACGTTTCCCTTGCCGCAAATGAAGTATTTGAAGGTGGAGGACATGCGAACATAATCAGTTTGAAGGGTATCGTCGAATTCAAGGGAATATTTACACTGAATGCTGACGTCGATTCTTTCGAGAAGGCTCCGACAATTCAAAATGTTCATGTGCAGAACGGAAGTCTTGCGCAACATGGCGGATTCATCGTGCAACCCAGGCAGCGGTTCTTCATCGTTGACTCATGTAGCTCAACGGGGATTATCAGTGAGAAGGGTGGTGGTATATGTGGTTCTAGAGGTGGCTTTGACCACGGCCAAATTAGAATCTCGAATTGCATTGCGACAGGGCCTATCGAAAATTTTGCTGGTGGAATAACGGGAGTGCATATAGGGGAATTAAGTGGAATTGTCCACATACACAGATGCTACTCTACCGGGGAAATCACAGGAAACGGCGCAGGTGGAATATGCGGACACCGTCCTGCGAACGCACAAGGTCAGTTGAACATTAGTCAATCATATTCTTCCGGAAACATTCTCGGTCATGCTAGCGGCGGGATCGTAGCTGGCAACGCGGGCCACTCACGGGGAATTGTGCATATCCAACAATGCTACACCACTGGGAACCTGATGCAACCCGACAGTGGTGGAATTGCTGGACATGATGCAGGCGAGCATAATGGAACTGTGTACATTACAGATTGCTACACAACAGGGCTCATTCAAGGCGAAGAAGCGGGAGGGATCGCCGGCAAATTCCCTGGAGGAAATCCCCAAGAAGGTCCCGATGAGGCCACAGGCAATCTGATCGTTAGTAACACTTATTCCTCTGGACTAATAAGCGCTATCGGATCTACAGGAGGAATTGTAGGAACTATCCATGAACAAACTCGCGGAGTAATTGAAGTGACGTACTCGGTGTACAATGGAAACAATGGCACGGCTTTGATGGGCTCAGACCCAGCCAATCACCTTACAGCTGTAGGGAACTCAGGCAATTTGTCGGAAATACGAGGCCAGTTATATGCGTATGATGGAATACGGCCATGGGATGAGAGTGTTTGGGCCATTAAGGATCCTCATAGTTTGCCAATTCTTCAATTCCAGTTACCGACTTCCACCCCATCAACTTCTCCAACACCTTCTGCAAGTAATGTCAGGGAGACTCCTTCGTGCTCGGCAACAATTACGCCCAGCACGTCTTCGAGTACAACGAGGAGGAGCGCTTCAAGTTCTACTCCAACAGTTGTGTTCCCGCGTGACTCCTGGCAAGATACGCTTCCAGTTCAACGGGGAAAGCGATCGGTGAGATTGCTCGCCCGCCAGCCTCGGCAGCATCGTTAGATTAGCTGATGGACTTGTCCTACTGAGTTGCGAATTCCAGGCAGGTTATGCCCCTTTCAACCACCCAACTTTGCGCACCATTCATATCATCGATGGTTGCTTAGTTTTTGATTCCTTTTGGTATACCCGCTCCAGTTGTGGTCAGTGTCACTGGAACGGCCACAAGGGATTCCTGACTTCCTCGGCGGCAATTCCTCGATACCCCGCCGAGGTTGAAGTTGCGCCCTCGTTTGTCCCGGCTTGTCCGTACTTTGTTGCACGCTTCAGTGCATACTTAACAATATAATATACACCAATAGATTCAAGATATCGAGTACTATCTGTGTATAAAGGATTTGACCCCATTCATTGAATTATCCGTGAGAAAATCTAAGGCAAATAAATGATTGACATGTCCCGGATTCCGAAAATTCCGCCCCACCTCTTCCACGAGGTGTAATATACGTTAGTTTTGTTGATCCAGAGTCATTGCAAGGGTTAGAAATACTTTGCCGTGGGGAATCTGAACCCATGGTTGAAGAGAAAAAAAATCGAAATTCGACCATCGATTCCTGAATACCGTCTCAAGGGTATACACGTACACTAGTGACAACTTCCAGGAAGTTCCAGGATACTGTAAAGAGTAGCTCCCAAGGCTCAGTATTGTTTTTCAAACCTTGCCATCCTTTTACGAGAACAGAGTAGAGCATGCAATGGTGGTGGTTGATACCGATATTGGTGGTCGCAGCGTCGGTGGTGGTGCTTTTTTTCCGGCTCCGAGAATCGAACGGGAAGTGTAGCAAGAAGCCATTGGATGAGGAGGAAGAGCAGAAGCAAACAACAAGTGATGGACATACACAGTTGGTTCACCAGATAGTACTGGAAGACGAATGGTGCAAGCGAGACGAAATATTGGTACCGCAATTAGGGTATTCTGTGAACTGGAAGCCAGCTGCAGCTCCCATCAACAAGAGAGCTTTACTCGAAGCACCATGGTCGACAGCACCAACTAAGGCACCAGTTATGGTCGCCAGTACCATTGCCGCATCACAAATGCGCTATGGAGTGGGCGAAATGAGTGATCGATGGAGTCTGGGAAAGTGGTCTTTGCCGCAATTCATTGTGGGTCTACCGATACAAATGGGAATGAGGTTTGACTCTGATATCATGCCCCCTTCAGAACCTAGTCAACGCAGAAAGATCAAACAGCCTCTTTCTCCTTCCCGGACGACAAGAAGTCACTGGTCCTCTTTCTTCGCCGTGGGAGTATCAATAGCCGCAATGAAATCAGGTTCACTTGTTATTTCGGCAGGCGACTTACTAGATTTGAGGGGGAGTATACAAGATGGACGCGAAGAATGCTTTCAGTTCTTCCCTGGAAGTCAACTATTCCAGATGAATTGCTCTGTATTGAGCTGGAAATCTCAGTCATATACAGGAGGCCATTATATCTCCCTAGGTGTCAATGAGACATTCGATGGCGGAGCCGAAAGCATGATTGATTTATCAGGTGTTAACGCGTTTAATGGGTTGCTTAGGATTCGCGCAGATGTCGGCTCGTTTCTGGACGCCCCATTGATACGCAATGTGCACATAAAGAATGGGAAAGCGTCAGCGAAGGGAGGATTCATTGTAGGAAAGCAGCAAAAGTATTTTGAAATAGATTCGTGCAGCTCAACAGGGGACATTGGTGTGGATGGGGGTGGAATATGTGGATTTGGTTGTGGTCAAGGTTATGGACAGATCAAAATTTCCAATTGCTATTCAACAGGTAATATAGCCGATAAAGGAGGTGGTATAACTGGAGCAAATACAGGCAAAGATGGGGGAACCGTGTATATAACGCAGTGTTATTCTAGGGGGCAAATAGCAGGCTCTTCCAGTGGCGGAATTTGTGGGTCCTCTGCGGGGTATGGTGACGGGCTAGTACATATCTCACAATCCTACTCTACTGGAGATCTTGCTCCGATTCTTGGTACTGCAACCTCTGAAAACAGTGGTGGCATTGTAGGTGCCACGGCTGCTTCGTCGTCTGGGTTTCTTCGCATTGATCAATGCTATAGTACGGGGCGAATATCTTCCGGAGCAGCTGGTGGTATCACTGGATTCAACACCGCAGAGACTCTTGGTGAAGTCTACATTTCGAATTGCTATTCCCGAGGGGATATTAGTGGAGACAAAGCTGGAGGTATCACGGGTGGAAACACTGGGGGAGACCCAACTACAGATATAGGAAAGGTTCACATCACGAATTCGTACGCATCGGGAAGTTTGCAAGGGGGAACAGCTGGTGGAATTATCGGAAGCATAGTCATTGAGTCCAGGCATGATATACGGGTGAAATACTCTGTCTACAATGATATTCGCCAGGAACGAATAGCTGGGGTATACGAAGATGCCAATTTGAATGCTACAGGCAATTCAGGTGATTTGGATGACATCCAAGGTCAACTATTTAAGCCATGGAGCGATGAGTACTGGGCTTTGAACGGGAGCGACAATCTACCAGTTTTGCGTTTTCAATTGCCCCGCGTTTCTCCAAGCCCAAGTCCCTCTTCGACAAGCACTGCTACAGCTTCGATTACACCGGCAGAGTCAGGATTTCCTTCTTGGACGAGAACCGCATCTCCTTTGTCCAGTCGCAGTCCGAAGTCCGCGAATATTAGCTCACAGTCCATGCCTTCCAGTACGTCTATGATTCGTACACCCACTTCGACGATGACCCCCAGCTTTAGTCCCTCGAAGACCCAAAGAGGCTCAGTATCTATTTCACCTTTTCGGACAGAAACCCCATCTCCTTCATGTACGTACAGCAAACTGATAACAGCAATGGTACCTCCTTCGAACGCTACGTTCTCTGCGACAGAAAGCCTTATTCCGTCTGCAACTCATGAAGTCACTGCTTCACCTTATGTAGCAAATGTTACCAACGCACGTAAGATTCAGTTGCCAAAGATATCCTGCAAACAGTGGCAAAGCAGCAGAACTGTGACAGGAAAACGACGACACAGATATTTGCAAGGGAGATCTGGGAGTTTGGTGTCCAAAAAGAAATTGGAAGAGTATGCATGATATTGGTTTCGATTCACGGAGTTTGCCAAGCCCCAGTTAGCTGTTTCCAACTTGAACACAAGATAATTGCAAGCGTCTTATTTAGATACAGAAAATGACGGTCCATATGCTCTGGAATGTGATGCATCACTTGGCTTGCCGCGTACGAGGGCGCATTGTGCCCCCAAATTTCAGGCGGCGATGGAAGGTGCTTCTTCTAGTTAAAGAACGCAACATGTTTGGTTGCGCTACTCTTTGGCTTTGTTCCAGTCTGGCTAACGACAGCTCGTCTCCATTCAGCGTCATGTCCTCCGTCCTCCTTAGAGGATTGTACCTTGCCGCTGGGGTAGTTCCATTCTCTTCCTTCTTTTTCTCCGAAGCAATGGACTTAGGTTTAGCGCTGCAGACAAGGAGAGGGTTTGGATGGGACTCATATACGTCTACATCATGATGGCTGTTGGAACCTGTCCTGGAGGTGGGTTCATCATGACTGACTGAACTTTTTTCCTGAAGAAATGACTGGAAGAGTCCGGTTATTATAGAATGAACTGCTCGAGCCGCTCTTGGAGATATATAGAGCCATACAAGTGCTGCCGAAAGGAAAAAGACTGCCTGGGTGATAACTACCAGCAGTTTCATAATCTCAGGGGAAAACGATGACCAAGGATCTGAAAACTTAGACTCCAGAGAGTCTACTGGTTGTAGCTGCAGTCCCAAATAGCAATTTACGCAAGACAACAGAACTAAGAGGTTCTGAAGGACCATAACTGGTTTGACCTTGTAAGGAGATATGTTAACGGCAATTCCAAAAGAAATTGCAAGGATCACTGTCGCCAGTATGAATTGCTCCAGCACACCCGAGATCAACACAGCGACAATTAACAACATTACTTTACGCAAGATAATTACTAAGTCCCACAAGAACCCGTAATTCCCTACACGATATCCTCCCGTCATGCGTGAAAATTGGGACGTAGCTGCAGTTGTAGTCAACTTCCGGTGTTTAATCACGTAGTGGATGGCCACCGCAAAAGGATAGCCAATGACGAACACTAACAACGAGAAGACCGCTGAAATTAGCAGCGTATTGTACTCGTCACCCCCTGTTTCAATCCTCAAGTCAATTGCCGCTCGTCTGGTTGAGCCAATTTCATGCTCGTATACCTCAAAGCTTCTCAGAGTAGCATCAGTGACGGACATGTGCAGCAAATTCAGTAGCTGTATACTGGAAACTGTAGCACTTTGCAGCCATTTTCCAGCAGTGAATTGAACATTCTCTCTTAGGCTGAGACAAAATTCCAAGCAAGCCTGAATCACGCAAACAATCACCACCACCATTATGGGAGAGCCCATCACTATCAGAGATGTCTGGGACGGCGAAGCTTTCGTGAGACATTGGAAAGCACTCGCCTTTGCCGGGTTCATTGTTCCCATCGACGACACTTCAAGAAAATTAGAAGCGACACCTTGGAAAGGGCTAATCTCCATGGTGCTAATGATTGCACAGATCTGTAAGTAGTCTAGCACCAAAAGGATAGCGTGATGGAAGGCCTTCACTTCGCTATGTAGTTCCGACTTGCTGTCTACGGTTTCCTCAGCAGAGCGAGCAAGCGCTTGGAGATCCTTGTGGGACTTGAAGGAAATAAAGCCGGCAATACAAAGCAATGCAAACCCCGACAACGCAAGCAAATAAGCATTATAGTCTGCATCGCCGCACTGTACACATTGATCGTTTTCCACTCGCGAGTAGCCCACATTACACTGCCGGCAAACAGGTCCGGTATACCCTTTGGAGCAACTAGAAGTGAACGAATCACCATCAACTTTGCACGATTCTGACGGTACACACTGATGGAAAACCACATCAAATAGTAGCTTTGGTTTCTGGACAAACCCATTGAGGGCATTCGTTTTAGACGTACACGGTTCGCACCAGACTCCTTCCTGCATTTCCAGTAGACCGCCTGTACAACTCACTCCCTCAGTAGGGCAAGGATAACAATATGCACTCCCGGAGCTGGAAAACGTGTTCCGCGGGCACTGCGTGCAACTGCTATCATTGTTGGCCTTTGCTTGAAGAGTACCCTCTGGACATGCAACACAACTATTGTTAGTAACACTCCGATAATGTCCAGCTTCGCAGATACAATGCCTACCAGAAAAATGCAGTGTTTGGTGCTCACCAAAACAATTCACATTCTCCATGGACACATTCTGTGGACTACCATCGATGGGATATCCGTCTAAAGTAACCTCAATGGAGTAGATACCAGCATCTATCGCCCGAGCTTCGAAAAGCAACTTCGAAATTTCATCTCCGTTTTGCAACCGAGAAGGAAAGATTAGTTGCCCCCTCCCACCAGTTAGCCCCTTCATTTCAACTCGTAGCATGGGAGCCGTTGGTTTTTTCACGGGGAAGCTGGATGAAACAACAGAAAATACAGCGGACGCCGGGGCATATCCAAATATGTCATGGAGCCGAATGAAAGCTTTTATCCTTTCACCGACTAGCACAGCACTCTTGGATACCATCATAGTGGAGCTGCTGATGTGGGGCATTCCAGGGGCATGCTCGAATGTTACAGCTCGCTTAACCGAAGCGGAAGACGGCTGACTTGTGTCGGCGCCTAAAAAGAAAGAGGAGGAAAATATAAGTCTATATTTCCCGGGAACAATGGATACCGGCTGGCTCTCGTTTTTTTGCAGCAACGGAAGTAGCGCACTCGGGTATCCCACTTGAACTGTTATATCTCGGCTCAGACCTTGCCGGAGACGAGTTACTGACGGTGACAAATGTATCCACGAGGTGACGTCAATGGTTTGATTCCACAGAGTCGCTGACAAAGGATGCCAAAGCTTTCCTGTTGACGGACCTGTGTTACTGATACGAGGAGATTCCACGGGCATGTATTCCAAAGTGAAATTAGAAAACGACATTGCAAAATCTTCTTGATCTGTATTGACTATCGTCACCTTAGCCTCGCGGGTTTCTCGGGGCCTTAGTATGAGAGCTGTTTCCTGTGGGCAAGTAAATACTGACGATATCGTCAAGCGAACATTCACCCAAAAATATACACGCCATCGTGTTGTTTCTGGTGGGACGAGGGCTTGGACCTTGCTGGGTGGCATGTCCTCCTTGCCTTGTGGGTTGTTACTTTCCCATGCATCAGTGACAAGTAGGATCCACGCAGAGTGTGTTCCGACACCCGAAGCGTTATGAGCGGAGATCGCCAGTGGGATATCTCGATTGGTATGTTGTTGGACCCTTCCTCGATCGGGAGCCGTAAGCCATGGGTCCAATCGGCTGTGTTCCTCTCCCTCATAGTACACAAAAGCTCTCCAGGAGAATTTGTGGGGACCAAAATTGAAGAGTCGATACAGTCGCGATGTTTCGCCTGATTCAATCTCGCTTTTACTGACCACAACATTTATCGTCGCAGACTCGATTCCCGGATCTGCCTGCAAAATAGTAACGTTTAGCTGGACGGGTATCTCGGTCTCGGTCGTCATGCCTCTTCCCGGAGGGATGAACGCTGCAAGCAGTACTAATACTGTATTGCCATTGGGAAATTCATGAGAATGCAGAACAATATCTTGCTCGATATTTTTTCTTTTCCCTTGCAAAAGAAACCGCTCGCGAACCGGGGCAGATACGAGTGTGTCATCAAAGGGGGATGTTGTCTTCCATTCTATTGCTGTTCCAGGTTCCAGTGTCAACGCAATTCGTACCGACACGTTATTCGAGCTTTGCCAATCACGTCGCTGTTTCAGATTGACAACTTGTGGCTCGACATTGTACAGATGCTTTGGGGGTGGTGTCATTGAAAAGGATGGCTTTGGTTGTAATGGGCTATTGGTCGTTGATGCGGGTACCATAGTGTTTGACGGCTCTGGTGATGGCTTTGTCAACTGGAAATGCAAAACTGGCAGTGTGTTCGGACCAGGAACAGCCCATACTGTAGAAGACCACTTTACGATACCCTCAATAGCGTAAAGAGTTCCTTTAATCACATCTAGTGTCGCTGAATTGTTGAATTCCTCCAGTCTACTTAACCCTTCCCCGTCTCCTCCGACCATTGAAGATGAAAACACGGAGTTGACTATTCGAATACTTTGGGCACTTTGGCTAATGTGCCCAACAAGCCCTTTTGACTGGTCTCCGATGGTCCCCGCGGCGTACACATTCCGTAGGAGCACACTTCCGGAATTATCTCCAGCGTTTTCCCCCAGTATCCCACCAGCGTTGTCCGTACTAATGTCTCCCGCAGAATAGGAGTTAACTACAGATACTAATCCCCCATACGCTCCTGCAAATGAGCCGCCAATGCCCCCCGCTCCCACAGCAGCACCAGCAACACTACCTGATGAGTAACACTGGGAAATTAGTACGTCACCACTGACATTAGCTCCAATTATCCCGCCTGTACCGTCACCCTCTAGCTGACCAGTTGAAAAGGACCGAGCGATGGTTACAGTACCTCTCGTGTCGCCACCGACTATTCCACCACTGGAAGTCCCGAGAATCGCTCCTGAAGAAAGCGAATCTGTTACGTGTATGGAAAGTTGTGGTAGAATTGTAGATGACCCACAGATCCCACCACTGAACGCTCCTCTTATAGTTCCCGATGAACTACACGAAGATACGTGGAACCATTTCTGATCGCGCCGAACGATGAAGCCTCCCTCGTCGGAAGTCGAACTTCCTTTCACATGCAAGTTACGGATAAGTGGTACATTACCCCAAGAAGCAGAAACTCCCTCAAGTGAGATTCGAAACAAGCCGTAAAAGATAGAGAATCCAGAAACATCTATTTCATGGCCCTTCCCATCGAATATCTCCCCCGTTTTAAGTGTTATAAAATGTGCTGGTGTGAAGGCGGACTCCCACGCAAAGTTGCACGTGAGTATGAACATCTGTTGTTGCGGTAAATACTCTATGCAACGAAAGCTTGCTTCTATTATCGCGTGGCGCAAATCCCAAGATAATTTTAACAGGGGTAGTTGGTTCTCAGTTTGGAATCGCAGTGCGGGCAAGCCTTCATCTGTAGCGTTGGAAATCCACACATCCTCCTGCCACATGCTCCCGCCTGAGTCATTAAGGAGAAGTGTTCCCGTGATGTCATCGAGACTCTGGGAGTTTTTCCTTGGAATCACATTCAGGTCCTGGGTATCTCGATGGAGAAACCCGCTGTATGCACATTTTGATACCGTGATTTTTCGCAGAGTCGATGACAACATCCCGAGAATTCCCCCTCCCAGTACGCYCCCTCCCGCAAAACAATTCTCTATTTCCAGAAAACCCTTACCCCCTGCTTCCCTTCCGATTATTCCACCACCGGTACTACCTAATACGGGTCCTCTTGAATATGAATCTTGTACTGCAAGATAACCATCAGCCGATCCAGCACCAGCGCCCACAATGCCTCCGCCGATGATATCGCCAAGGGAATAACATTGCTCAACAAAAACAAAGCCAGCGGATTGGCCAGCACGATCTCCTACTACACCACCGCTATCTATACCGATTTCACCTGACGAATGGGATCGTGTGATGTAGACAATGCCTCCACGTAACCCCGCAAGGCTCCCAGTGATCCCTCCGCTGCCTCGGGTAATACTCCCACTGGATGAGCAGCCCGTTATTGACACGAAACCACCTCTGCGGGCAGCGCTCCCTCCTACAATTCCTCCTGCGCCGTTTTCTATCACTTCTCCAGTAGACGTGCAATTGATAATCTCGGCCCGCCCCCCTTGGCTTCCTGACTGGGCTCCGCAAATCCCACCCGACTCTCGACCTTCTATTCGCCCTGAAGAAGTACAAGAGTCGATGAGAAAATATCGCTGGGAGCTCCTCATAATAAATCCTGCATTTGGGGCAGTCTTGCCGCCTTTGATGTGCAAGTTTTGTATCACCGGTGCTTCACTGAAAGATGTGAGGGTATCGGCTCTCGATACGAAGATACCAGCTATCTTATCCTCTGAAAGAAATTTAAACTCAAAATTGGTACCATCAAAGGATTCGTTGGCCTCTAATGAAATGAAGTCGTTGGGACTAAACCGGGTAATGTCACAAATCAGAAAGAATCTGTTCGACGCGTACTGGATACATGGGTACAACCGAGGCCTCTCGAGTCCTAACAAGTTTCGTCTCACGTCCTTTCCAAACGAAAATTCAAATATGCACGCAAGAGCAAGTACCATGCAACCTTTCATAACACAGTTCCATGCCGTCTTTCTTTCTACAAGGATAATGGAATTGTCCCGTTCTACCGTAACTCTGGAAGTTACCGGTAGTTTCAGGAAAGCAGAAGAATCCTTTCGCGTACCCTGATGTGCGCACATCTGTAAGATAAAAGCGATTTGTTATGTGAATACAAATACGTGTTAATCCTCATCGGGGTAGGCTCGATTAGCTTGTGCAATGAGGAACCAACACTCACGCCAGAGGACACGGAGAAAGGGAGCTCCGAAGGGGACAAAAAGGGCCGTCAACTCCGGAGTTCAAGAAGACACGTTCGCTCAAGTATAGCTCTTCATACCATATACACGCGCACACAGTGAATCCGTTCATATTGCAAAAACGGTAGACATCATTTTGTGAGACCGGCGTGCCTGTTGCTCTAGCAGAGAGCGAGAAAACCCCGGTTCAAGTTTTTCTGAACTATTCTAGACCCGCGTCTTTTCCAGGCACCGCGAGGACATTTTCAATGAACTAAATGCTCGTCTTCCCTCATTTCACCTTTGTGATAAAGGCGGCTATGCTGCCGGTGGGCGGGAGAGCATTGAAAACACGATTAACGTACCTCCCACAGGGTGTTCCAGTTTGCTTGAAAAGGACAAAATGGCATGCAAATTACCATAGATACATATCCTTTCATTGTCCAAAACGTAAATCGGATAAGCGCGTAAGACATACCCATCGCGCATACACAATACAGCGCAATAGGGGAATCCTATGTTGTATGCCGCGGACCCCGCGTCCTCACTCGCACGCTGTGTTCCGGGTTCGCTGTACTCACACTGTGTCCACCTTTACAGCAGGAGTACTCCAGCAATGGAAGAGGGAGAAAGAGAAGTTGCTATTAAGTATTCAACAGCGGATTGTTTTTTCACTAGATTGTGGAGCACGAAGCAGAGAAACGTAGAGAATATTTGGCGGTGTGTCATTTCAGAACCGTCTTCATGCTTCGAACTTCTATAGGGTAGAACCGGCCTCCAGCCATCGTCAAATTAACCGTAGGGCCTAACGTACATGGACGGGTTGTTTTAATGGTTGCTAACATGACATCATTCACATTTCCTGACGTGACGCTGGTCATGTCGAACCAGAGTTGGTCCTCGTAAGCTCATGCGGTCATTTCGGCTGAAATACCAAAGGTTCGGACGAGCTAGCCTTTGACTTGCATCTACTATTGCCAGCGTGGATTCATTTCCATTCCAGATGGTTCTCTCATCCTTTGATCTATCTATCTCTAGCGCCCCACCACTCTCGCCTGTCTGTGCCACTGGCACTGACTTGGAATCGTAAGCCAAGAGCGGATTCGACTGTGACTTGTATACGTCAGTCCCTGCATATTCACCGGTGTTTCGTTTTTCCACACCGTCGTCATCATCCGGTGACTGCTTTTCCTCTGACAGTTTGTTTTACGCCGAAAAGCTAGCAATATCGACCTCGCTGCCCGAATCGCCCTCGGAAAGATATACAGCCAAACAAGCGACGCGCAAGCAGAGAACACAATTTGAATAATAATCACTAAGATCTTGATAGTTCTTGAGAGGAGACTAGTCCACGCTCGGGAGACATTAGACTCCCAAGGGTTTTGAGAAGGACAGTAGTCCATGAAGGATCATTACTGGTTTTGATTTGCACGGTGCCAATGCGACGGCAATCACAAGAGAAACAACAAGTATGGTCGTCGCCAATACAAATTTTTCCACCACATCGGATATCCATACAGCTATAATCAGCAAAGCAGCCTTGCGTAAGATGATGACTATATCCCACAAAAACCCGCACTGTCAGACTCGGTAGCCTCCGGTCATACGTGATAACTGGGTTGTAGCTGCCACTGAATTCAGTTTGCGATATCGAACTACGTAATGGATTGTCACAACAATCGGTACCCCGATTACGGAGAACACCAATGAGAACGTTGCTGACATGAGCAAGCTTTGATACTTGCTACTTCCTGTCTCGACCCTCAAGTCCAGCACTGCTTTTTCTGACGAGCCAATTCCATGTTCATATACCTCGAAAGGTCTCTGTGTAGCATCAGTAATTAGACATGTAAAGCAAGTTCAACAGCTGAACTATCGAAACACGAAACAACTGAGTTCTGAAACCACTTAGCGCTAGCTAGTGAATCGGCCACCTTCTCTCACACACCCTTCTCTCTCCGCCCCAAACCATATTCCACAAATCCCTGAATCACGAGCCCAGCACATGCTACCAAGAGCGGAGAGCCCATAACAGTTAGAGACGTCTGAAACGGTGAGGCATTCGTCAGGCATCGGAAAGCAGTTGCCTTCGCTGGACTCATTGTGCACACTGAAGATACCTCAAGGAAACCAGAGGCAACACCGCGAAATGGGTCGATCTTCATTGTGCCAATGATTGCGCCAACTTGTAAGTAGTCTAATACCAACAGAATAGCATGTTGAAATGCTTTTACTTTACGGTATAGCTTCCGATCGCCGTACTTCCCTGCTCCACAGAAAGAGTAAACGTTTCAACATCTTTGTGAGATTTGAAGGAAATAAAGCTGACGAAACTCAGTAACAAAAGCCCCGCTAGAGCAGCCAAAAATGCGTCAAAGTCGGCATTAACCGCACCGTACACAAGGACCATTTTCCTCTGGGGCGCAGCCACAGCGGGTGTAATCAACGTGCAAAGCCAAGAACGCTCTCAACGGGGGATTTAGAGGAAACAAAGAAAGTCCTTCCAGCACAAGTCCAACCCAGCTTATTAGTGCATGCTTGCATCCCCTTCTCTTCATTCAACTCATTGACAGCTTACCCAATGTAGTTACCATCTTATCGTATGGTTGGTGTACCCGGGAACGCGCTGTAGGGGTAGAAAACGGGGGGAAAACTCAAGAAATTTCAGTTTCAACTCAACTCCGACTCCTTTTTCGGCACATTATACTCGTATCAACACTGCGTTCTCGGTGCATGGCGCTCTAGTATAACCGGCTGTACGACTACCATTTCTGGGTCTCAGACTTCCTACCAGAAGCATGTGGGAGCCTGAATTCCGCGCTAGTTTTATTCTATTCACCTTCGGAATATTCAGATATTTTTACAGCCTGTGGATAATATGGTGGGGGATAAATGCACTTATGAACATTCTCATTCAATAATGACTACCGCCACCACAGACAGACGGACGCAAACTTTTTTGTGTGTGTGTGGAATTCCCAACAACTAAACAACAACTGCTAGGTTTGTACCGAATAATTCAATCAAGAGCTTAATAAAGCAGAGGAGAATTGATTTACGTAAATAATCTCCTCCTACGGGTCTAGTTCTCGTTGGGTTCTTCTTGCTTCGTTCCGCTGCAAGACGTACTTCGCACGGGTAACGTCCGTGGATTCCTACCACGACCGCGTTTCACTTTCGTCGTGCCAGCACCAGATGCCAATTTGGATTCTGACTGCTCAGATGAAGGAGAATCCGGAGACGGCTTTATGCTACTCGCCGGATCGCGGCTGGAGGAGGGCGAGTGAGCGCTGGAGGGACTGTCGCTGCTAATTGCTGTCTCGCTAGGCCTTATAGTTGTAGAGTTGCTTGACATTGGACTCATGAACAGTGATGATGTGCGGCTGCCAGATGGCTTCATAGATTGAGAAGGAGATCTGGAAACAGTTGGCGTAGCAGTGGTGGATGTTAGGCATCCCTTCTCACCGGAACTTCTACACTGAGAATCTAAAGTAGTTGCAAATTCATCTGCAGAGCATTCACTGCAACTGCTTTGCTCCTCATTTGGAACGGAACCAGGGCTACATGGTCTGCATAGGGAATCCGATGCTGTTGCAAATTGGTACGCTGAACAACTTTCGCAGGTACCATTAGAGTTGAAATTAGAGACTTTTCCAGCCCCACAAATGCTTTGTGGATTCATGATCAACTCTGGGAATCTCTCGGTTGCATTTGAAGGCGGTATAAACCAAATCTTGTCAGACCACGGTTGATACAAACGTCCTCTGATCTTGTCCGGGTTGTCTGTTGAAGTAGAATCCTTGTCCACGATAAACCCATCCTGAGGTCCTTCGCGCATGATTATGCCAAACACAGAGTAGCGTACCATGACCTCCTCAGCATCACCGTAATCGCCGGACTCATAGACTTCTCCTATCAAGTAAGGATCACCGGAATCGCTTTCCTCAAGCCCCGACAGCATGTACACATTGATGATAGAAACCTGTCCTCCATCCATTGCAGTATCGTCGCCTGAAATACCCCCGGTCCTCTTGCTGCTCGTAACATGCCCAGTAGTATACGAGTCTCGGATTTCTACTTCGCCTTCATTCCGTGCAGCCGCTCCTCCTGTAATACCCCCGGCTCCGTCACAGACGATGTCTCCCGTAGTAAAACACTGGGATATTATGACCGAGCCCCATTCATGGCCACTCTGGATACCTACGATACCACCACTTCTAGATCCTTTCACCGTTCCCGTGGAATAGGACCGAGTGATGTACACCTGAGAGTATCTACCTTTCCCGCAATTCCCACCACAAATCCCCCCAGCACTACTACCTAGTATGTCACCATGTGAAAAACATGCCTCTATTCTCCCGAGACCAGAAACGTCGTTACCGACAATGCCGCCTGCGAGTTCAGCAGCTATTGGACCTGTAGAAAAGCAATTACGCACGAGAATTTGTCCACCAGCTTCTTCGCCTACAATTCCACCGCTCCTGTCTATCCCACCAATTTTGCCACTCGAAGAACAGTAATTTACTTTAAAAAACTTCTGTCTCGGACGCACGATGAACCCGCCACCTGTTGCCAGTGTTCCGTTAGAGGTGTGGACATTCCGGATCCTAGGGGCTACCTCAAACGATGATACAGACTCATCGATTGCAAACAGTCCATCATACCCGACGATTCCATCGAAATTGATAGTGTAGTTCTGTCCGTCGAACGTCTCATTGCTGGTCAGCGTAATAAAGTCATCCAGGGTGTAGCCGCTTTCCACCCAGCTGATGTCACATGTTTGGATGAGCACGAAGTCGGAAACATTACGAATACACGGCTCATCAACTCGCAAATCCCTTTGCTCTGCTTTTGCAGGTAAAGTAAGAACATTTACGAGAACTAACAGCAGCATAGCTCCCCAGGTTATTCCGGAGAAGTGCAAAGCCAAGCAGCGTAGTGCCCGGGAGTTCGCAGGGACTGCTTTAGCAGCGATGACATACCGTAGCTCTCGGAATGCGTATTCATTGGATTTTCGGTTGCGTTTATGATTCCTTATCAACCTCTCGCTGTTCGGTCTATTCTGCATTCTTTCACTGAAGACAGCTGCAGCTGAACAAGTTCCTGCGGCCGCGATACCGGTAGAAGCAAGCCACCCGATACTTGCAAGGAACCGCGTTCCTCTTTCTTGGAGCAGCACCCATCGCCACAGAAACATCCCAAATAACCCGTGGACCCAACAGAACACGGTTTTGAAGAGACGATAGTTCGAATTGGTGTCCAACAAACTTGTATGGGTAGTTCTGCCGAGATCCCAAGGTGCAACCCGATCCTCACCGTCCTCGCAAAGCCACATACAAGTACTTGAAGGTTCCCGTTTTTCGGGAGGGGAAACTTCACCCCTCACCGGGGATTCCACTCCCGATAGGGATGTGCGATTTCCTCGAAGGTCCATGGAATCCGTCGCGTTCGGGTGTTGGTCAGCAGTACGTTGAAACAGCGCCCACCGGTACAAGGGTATAGACATCAGATAAAGACAATGAAACGCGGTCTGCGGGTAGAGCTCTGGGGTTAGCAGTGGTAAAGGCGTCGTTTGCGTAACAGCGAATGAATGAACCAGCTGATGAATGTTGAAGCGAATTTCTTTGCTGCAGACACAATTGCCGTATTGCGACACCACTCAGTTCACGCAGTCGATGCTACTGTGCTTAGAGAGAAAGAAGCGCAGGAAAAGTGAAACATTGGTTAAGAGCAATGAACAAACCCTCCTTTTCTTTTGTCTACCATTAGTTGAAGGGGGCTTCCGGGACCCAGTAGGGTCCGGCCTCCTGCTGCTTCTGACGATGATGGACGATGTCGGCCCCACTGATTCTCCGCTTGAGGAAGAACTGGGAAGATTGGAACTGGTGTTCCTTACCTCGTTCTATGTCTAGTTCTCGTTGGACTCTACCTGTTTCTTGCCACTGCAAGATGTACTTCGCACGGGTAATGTCCTTGGAGTTCCACCACGACCGCGGTTAACTTTCTTCGTGCCGGAACCATCCGCCAAATTGGACTGACTTTTTTCTGACTGTTCAGATGAAGGAGGATCCGGAGACGGTTTTACGCTACTTGTCGGATCACGGCTGGAAGAGGACGAATGAGAAGCGGAAGGACTGCTGCTGCCAGTTGCTGTCTCGGTAGGCTTTGCAGTTGTAGAGATGCTCGACATGGGGCTTACTAGCACCGATGATGTCCGATTGGCAGATGCTTCCATCGACTGAGAAGGGGTTATTGATGTAGTTGGCGTAGCAGTGATGGACGATGGGCATCCCTTCGTACCGCAACTTCTACAGTGAAAATCTAAAGCAGTTGCAAATTCATCTGCGGAGCATTTTCTGCAACTGCTTTGATCCTCATTTGGAATGTAACCAGGTCCACATGGTCTGCACTGAGAATCTGAGACCGTGGAAAATTGGTGCGCCGGACAACGTCGGCATGTAGCGTTTGGACTGAAGTCGGGGATTTCTCCGGTTCCGCACATAGTTTGCGGATTCATCACCAGTTCTGGAAACCTGTCACTCGTGTTTGATGGCGGTATAAACCAAATCGTGTCCAACCATTGTTCGTGGAACAAACGTCCTCTAATATCCCTCGGGTCGTTTGAAACAGCTTCATCATCCAAAATAAGCACATTGGGATGATTAACGCGCACTATAGATCCACACACAGCGAACTGGACGAGTACAGTTTCAGCATCGAGGAATTCCATCTCTTGTTCATAGATTTCTCCGATCATATAAGGGGACCCGGCATCTCTTTCCAGAAGACCGGAAAGCGTATAGGCCATCCTGATGAAGACCGTCCCCGCGTCCATCGCAGTGGCATCTCCAGAAATAGTGCCAGTCTTCCCGCTATTTGGGTCAACTGTTCCTGTAGTATACGAATTTTGTATCTCAAATACCCCGCCATTGCGCGCAGTAAATCCGCCTGCAATCCCACCCGCACCTTCACCGGTTACGTTCCCCGTAGTAAAGCATTCGGATATTACAATAGAGGCACCATTGGAGCCACTCTGAAGACCTACAATTCCACCGCTCATAGTTCCTTTCACCGTTCCCGTAGAGTAGGATCTAGCGATAGAGACATGCGAGTCTACGTCTTTACCGCAATTACCACCACATATCCCACCCGCACTATGACCTAGTATATCTCCGTGTGAAAAACAGCTTACGATATTGACGCTGCCAGTAGCGCCGTCACCGATAATACCACCTCCGAGATCAGACGCTATCGGACCTGTGGAGAAAGAGTTCCGTATGCTAACACGTCCACCAGGCTCTTCACCCACAATTCCACCGCTTCTGTCAATTCCATCAATTCCGCCACTGGAAGAGCAGTAATCTATTTTGAAAAATTTCTGACTGCGGCGCATTATGAAGCCGCCTCCCGTTGTCGTGGTGCCGTTAAGAGTGTGGACATTCCGGATCGTAGGAGCAGCTTCGAACGTCGAAACCGATTCATTGACGGCGAACAGTCCCTTGAAACCAACGATTCCATCCAAATTGATAGTGTAGTTCTGCCCGTCGAAGATCTCATCGCTGGACAGCGTAATGAAGTCATCCACGGTGTAGCCATTTTCCGCCCAGTCAATGTCACATGTTTGAGTAAGCAAAATGCTGGAGACATTACGAATACACGGCTCATCGGTTCGCAAGTTCTTTTGCTCCGCTTTTACAGGTAAAGCAAGAAATTTTATGGCCAGTAGAAACACGGCTCCCCTGACAATCCCGGGGAAGTGTGGTAGACCAGAGAGCCGTGGTTGGGTCCAACGAACAAGCTTAGCGAAAACTGTGAACGGTAGGTCTTGGATCCTACTCCCTTTGCTGTGTATACAAGCTTTACAATTTTTCCTCATGCTTTCTCTGTTCAGAGTATGTCGCCCTTCCTCCATTCCAGATGCATCCAACCGAGTTTCCGGGCAACGGGCTGTAAAACGCTGGAAAAAACCTCGAAAAAACCGCGCTCCTGATGCTTGCTGGACTACCATCGACAGCAATAGAGGTATCCACAAGCATGTGTAGACGCAATAAAACCAGATGGTCATGAAGTGATGGTCCAGGTAAGTACCCAAAAAGCAAGTAGGGCTGCTTTTACTTTCATCGCTGGGGTGACTTTTCTGTCTCGGATGGGTACCATCGTCGCTCTGAGCGGACTGCATCCCCACAGGAAGATAGCAATTATCTCGAGGCTCTTGGTATCCGACTGAATCCATTGTACTGCCTTGTATACTTCGTTAGCCTTAGGACGCGGGTGTTGGTCCGTTGCACCCAGGCTGTATGATGCCACTGCGCAAGTGACCCGTTTAGATAATCCACGCAGTCGACAGAACCTGCTTTCAACGCTTCGGAAAACAGGTGCTTGGAACTCTGCTTGAATAGAATAGCAGTAGCAGTGCGTTGGCCTCTGGATTTGTTTTTTACCAGAGATATTGTATCCGTTTGTTCACTGCTACAAACTCCAACTCGTACCCCGGATACTATATCAAGAGCGAAAGAGTAAGAGATGGATTGGAAAAATGATCGTCAAACCGCTTCTTGTGTATGTGTCCTGCAAGTTGCAACAAAGCCGTCCATTCACCAGCTGGGGCCAGTTGAAGCCGGCGTTTTGAGCTCTACCGTTGCTATACAGTAGTTGAAGTTGAATTCACACAGTGTCACAGACACTGACTGTGTCGCAGACTGACTCACAGTCTGTGTGATACTGTCCGCGCTTACCATAGCTGAAGTTGAATACACACACCGCTACCCCCGAGTACTTCGTCAGCATCGAAAACAGTACACATTTCGCTGGAACAAGAAGCCTTCATATGGATATTGGCGTTTGTATATTTTAGGTATCCAATTTTCAACTCTCAGCTTCGTACACGTACAGAAGGAACTCCGGCAGCAAGAGTACCTGAAGCCCTGGTAGCGCGAATTCCTCTGCCTTAGCAAAGAGCAGACACCTCTAACGTGCGTACTGTAAGCCCTTGAAGTGAACCATAACCTCCACTAGATTCCTCCAGTACGAGCAACTGATGAATGAAAGAGTACAGTTTGATTTCAGGCCACTAACTCTTAGCTGTCTTCGCCCTCGAGAACTTTGTGTCTCTCTTTCAAATTGAGATCCGAAGCCAATCAAAGAGTAATACGGTTCCCTTCATATACAGTAAGATCACATCTTTTCTTCTACACCTGTAAGGGCATTCATCAAGTATAATGGATCTGATGAAATGTCTTCAGGTCTTGTGCACCTAAGGTGACCTAACTCGTCGGCAACCTGGACTTTTCACTTGAATTGAATTGCATCATTGGATGGTTTCGATTTCACCACATCTCAGATCGATGGATGCTTGCGAGCACAAGCATTGACACTAATCCATTACATGAGATGTCTTCGGGGGATCTAGCTCACTGCTACAGGTATGCACCTAACTCGGCGGCAACCCGGCTTCGCACTTGAAATCCGAATTGAATTGCATCATCTTATGGTTTCCATTTCACGACATCGCTCCATTTCACCACATCTCCCCATGGAATGGGGTAACTCCTTTGCTATACATGCAGCACGATACTCCCAGTGCTGGTCGACGAGTTGGAGGCATAAGGAACTCAGGAATGGTGGCCCTGGGAGAAACCTACTACTCTATGTGCTACGCCTACCTCCGGAAAACGACCTGAAAGTGTTCACCACTGCTACTCGCCACTGCAAGGTGGAGAGTACATAAACATGGAGAGAGTGGGACAAATCTATGAGCCTCATGATCCCGCCGAAGGAACCGGTGGAAATAGCGTAGCCTGTAGTGACACGTCTTCCAGTAGGAGCAATAGCAATACCCACGTGGAAGTATCTGCGACCCATTGCGTACATAAGACAATGTCAGTTGTTACTTGTATTTTTTCCTTAAAGTCGTCCTGCGGCTGGATTCGGAGCTCATTGGGAACTGGTGACTCGAGCGGATCTGGAGGACTTTCCTGCTTTATGCGCTGTTCTTTGGCAGGACGTACTGCACAGAACTCGCGCCGCAATCCGATCGTTTCTCTTCAGTCACAGTAAAATGGCAACACGTGGTACACCCTTTCATTAGCACCCACGTACTGCAACACTGCGTTTGAACATGTGGCCCTTCTTTGACAAGTGCCACGTGTCCCAGCTGTTCTGCGATCGAGGCTCAGTGAACTTCACAACCCCTCGTTGGTTCGAAGTGAGCGCTTGCCCTTCTCTTATCACGGTCAGAGCCTGCGCATTGTGATGAGCATTGCGTGGAAAAGAGGCTTTTCGTTTTTGTCGAGATTGGAATTGGTCTGTCTATTCACTCTGACCATGCCTTGTCCTCAATAAACGCGCCTCGGGCAGACTCCAGAAGCGACCACTGTCCACTCACCTGCACGTGTATACAGGTACTGTACTTGTGTATGACGTATATCATGGTAAGTCAGCTATAAGGAGGCCGAATATCTCACGGAATCTTCATGGGGTAACTTTTCGAATCCACCCCTGACCAGGGGGTATCCCCTGCGTTCCACAAACAGGGAACACAAAGGGGCGAGAACGACCCCTACGTCATGCATCCCCTTGCGAGAAGGCTCGAGAGCATTTCTTGCCGTGCAAGCATATTCTCCAAGTCATCGTTTCGTTAACTGCAGGTGTATAAGACGACGACAAGGAGACCACTCTTGGTCTGTGCTTTTGCGCTTATATCGCTCTTGGTGGGCGATGAGATACGGGGAATTCTCCCCGTGTTCCCGAAAGCTGCTGCTTCAACCGAGTGCAATGGAGCCGTGTCGAATGGAGATGGCGACAAAGTATGCACTTTAGGGAGATATTTAACCGAAAATCGTGCCCAATGTTGTGATTGTGAGGTAAGTGGAGTACCTGAAGGGTGCCTAAACGATATCTGCAAGAAGTTAGGAAGTTTAATTTCCAGGCGGGTCGGTTCAACGATATTACGATTCCTGGGCAACAATTGACGAATGCTACAAGTTGTCAGCTCTGTTCACCCGGGAGAAAGCAGCCAATACCGGGACAGAAACGATGCAGCTCTTGTGGTGAAGGAAAATTTTCAGCAGAGGAAGGTGCTACAGTGTGTACCTATTGTCCACAGGGGCAGTTTGCAGATTCTAAAGGCTCAACAGCATGTAAGCACTGTCCGCGGGGATATCATGCCGATTCCCAAGGTACAGGGCAATGCACAAAGTGTCCTGAAGGATACATCACCCCCGAGGAAGGCAAGAAGTACTGCTCTGCTTGTCCGCGAGGAGAGTTCATCGATACCAAGGGGAAGGGCAACTGTTTAAGTTGTTCCCGTGGACAATACGCACCGGAACCAGGCTCCTCCGAGTGCACTCATTGCTCTGCGGGGCAATTCCAGTCAAGTAAAGAATCTGCAGCCTGCGAAGACTGCCCTGCTGGTTATTTCCAAGCCTCTTCAGGACAGGCATCTTGTACAGTTGCCGAGGCTGGTTATTTCGCCACGGAAGGAGCAACATCGCAAAGCCCATGTCCAAAGGGTAGGTTCTCCTCGTCACCAGGTGCGACAGACAGTGAATGTGAAGGCCCCTGCGAAGCTGGCAGGTATTGCACTTCGGAAGGCTTGACGGCTGCGAATCTCGGGCAGAAGTGTCCGTTTGGAACATACGGTGAAGCCGGGACGACCAGTGAAGACTGTACAGGAGAGTGTCCCCCAGGATTCGTTTGTAAAGAAGGAACTGGAAAGGGCGAGTGGGAGGCATGTGGAGCAGTGGATAAGTATTGCAAAGGCCCAACTTCGCGTTCCTCTGTGTCACCCGGTCACTATACCATTCCACTCGATGTTCCAGAGACCCAGCGTTCAGGGGAGAAACCATGTCCTCCGGGATACTACTGTAAAGGGGGGGAAAGGTTCCCATGTCCCGAAGGACGGTATGGCAACTCGGACAGGGAAACAAGTGAATCGTGCACCGGCCAGTGTGTCGACGGCTATCATTGTCCACCAGGCAGTACAGATCCCCGCGAGCAGCCCTGCTCTGATAGTAATCCTAGTTTCTACTGTGCCGCTGGAGTACGGAAAACATGCCCTTCTGGATTTTACACCCTTCCCGAAACTCCGGATTTGTCTACCCGCACCGACTGTCAGAAATGCAGTGTTCAATTCAGTTGCCGCAATGGGCTGAGGCTACAGAACACCGAATGGAAGGATGATACTTGCGCGCTGAGTAGTTCCAGCAACAATATCTTCATTTCGGAGGTTACCGATCCCCTATCCGAGACGAAGAATATATGGGATCCATTCCAAGTAGAAGTCCAAGTGACATGGGATTCCATCGAGTACAGACTCGCCTCTGTAGTCGAAAGCGGGGAGACAAGAAACGGAGAAGCCTGCACTGCAGACATTAGTAACTCACACCCGTTTGAATTGGATACTCGGTTGAATCAAAATCGTAAATACAACGGCATCGATCAAAAGGATGCGCAGTTACAGCTAAGGAAGCAGTCGGTCCTCAAGACCTCCAATTGTGATGCATATACAATAAAGCTTGAAGCGAGTGTAACTCAGTCCTATTATGAAAGTTGTATGGACGTTCCTCGTGATGGTACCTACATGATCGATCCGTTTGGGAAGGGGGAGGAAACAGCTTTTGAAACTGAATGCAAAGATGGTTTTACTCGCATTTCTCGCCAAATAGCCAAGGAACACCTTAAAGGGGATCTGACGTTCGAAGGAGATGTTCTTCGCGACGGCTTCCGTGACGGGAACAGACCATTTACGGTGGATGGAGGTGGTAAACACTACGCTCACTACGATATCCAGATCCCGTTTGGATATACTGACTTCTATTTGGAAGACTTTCAAATCAGAGCAATGTCTTTTGTGGTGGGTGGAAGCTCCTCTGAAATAAATAGTGGTGTTCCATATGAAGATTGGGTGACTGCTCGTGCCATGAAATGGTTTGGTGACTTTGCCTTCGGATCCCCAGACGATTCGGGACCCACTACAAGTTATGCATTATATCAGGGGTGTAATTCTCATAGTGGCCTCTGCCGATTTCAGGGGAATGGTGAAAAGTTTTCTATAGCAAACGGGCCGAGTAATGTCTTTCGGATGCACTGGGGGGAGCATGGTGGACAACAAGAAGGATGGGGCTGGTGGCACGGATACGTTTGGGTAAAGGACTCCAATCATCCAGGTAACACGAAACCAAGCGGAAGTCGAAAGCTGGAGACGACTAGTTGCGAAATAGCCATCCACTTACAGAAAACTAACTCTGCTCCTTTTAGAAAAGAGGAATTTCACAATGAGGAAGAAGTCGTATACTTGGAAGCTCGTCGAGGACAACTCGAAGGGGAATCTGTTGGGAAGCCCGTTGGAAGTCAATTCACCGATCCTGATGGAGATGAATTGACATTTTCGTTAGTAAAAGAAGACGGTTCACCGGTTGAAACGGTGACCCATCCATTCTCTGTGGGGGCGTGTACGGGGCAGGTAATTGTTTCAAAACCAAACATGCTTTTGGAAACGCAGCAGGAATCATTTACGTTCTACATTTTGGTAAGCGATAATTTTCCCGGCAATCCTGGAACAGACATTCAAAAAGTTCGAGTCAACGTCATCCAGCCTAACAGGCCACCCGCATCTACGTCTGATCCCCCTTCTCTCTATGTTGTGGAGAATGCGACCAAAGGAACTACCGTACTCACGGAGACTGATCCCGATGGATCTGACATCGTTACCTTGCTACACCCTGCTTTTGTAAATGATCCAGATGACGACGAACTTACCGTTGAGATGGATGCGTGTTCTACGGAAACCTTTTGCAAGGCATTTGGTGTAGACTCTACAGGTGTCGTGACTGTGAGAAATAACATGTACCTGGATGATAAGACGTCTCCCCAGGTTCCGCGCTTCCTGCGTGTAAAATTCAGAGATGGCATCGCAGCTCCAACGCTCGCATTTATACCAGTTACGGTCAGACAAATCCGAGTTGCACCTCAGGTTACTTCGACATCATTTCAGTTTGCTGAAAACGCAGTAGGGGATGTTGGACCGCTTCAGGCAGAAGACGAAACTGGCGATGTATTCGCTTACCGCTTGCTCAATATTACTTCAAACAGACTGGGAGACGACGAACAGCGTCTCAAACTTCTTGATAACGGGACTGTGAGAATTCGCCCCGACGCAGACTTCGAGTCTGTACGGTGCTCTCATCCCACAAGGTGCCTCGGGTGTAGCAAAGGGGATGAATGGGTACAACTTTTTGTAAAAGCGGATGTGGTTGACCGTAGCGACAATATGCTAGGTCCTACAGTATCGGAGCCAACACCCGTGATATTTCAAATCCAACGGGCTAATTCGCGCCCACGCTTTGATTTAAAAGATGAAATCCTACAGGTGAAGGAACTGGTCTTTGGGGCTTTCGTCGCTAATATATCCCGTCTGTTCTGCGACAAAGACCGGGAGTTCCAGGAAAATCATCAGTTATTTTACGAAATAATATCGGTGGATTGGTTCTCGAAACACTTCGTTATTGGGACAACTACAGGGGAACTGCGTCTAAGAAGTGACAGCTCCTTCAACTTTGAAAGTGTCCAAAAGGGGGATGTGATGATTAGAGCACAAGACAATGGCGCGCCTTCACTCTCTACTCAAGCGACAATACCAGTGCATGTAGTGGATGTCCCTGAGCCACCGATTATTCCACACCAAACATTTCTTGTCGAAGAAGGTACCACCGATCGCGACGGTTTTTTCGGAAATGTCTCCTTCGATGATCCTGATATCTATAGTGGATCTGGACTTCAGTTTGCATCTGAACCAGGAGAATACGAGTTTCATCAGATTTCACACCGAACTAAATTTACTGTAGATACGAATTCCGGGCAAATAGCTGTCGCGTCCGGTTATTTCCCAGATTACGAGTCATTATTTCCGGATGACTTGACATCGGAAGTACGCATCCGCGTTTCCGATACCAGGAACGGCGTCAGCAGCGAGGCAAGTATCTTCGTCGAGGTGACTGATGCTCCTGATGCTCCTTCGTTCAAGCCTGTAGCACAAAACTTTACACTGAACATTTTCGCCGGCAGTAACACACTTCTGGGCTCCCTCACAGCTAGTGATCCGGATTTTGATGACGATCTGCATTTTGTCACCGTTCGCAGCCCCGAGTTTATTGACATTACTGGGTCAGGTGAAGTGTGGTTCTTCAGTGATGCGTCCGTAAACCTTACGAGAGCGGATGTTGGTTCGATATTTTCTTTTGAAGCTGATGTGATCGACTCCACGGGGCTTACAGATAGGGGCACCCACTTCGTTCATATTCGTAACATTGACACCAAACCGGAGTGGGTTGGTGATACTGCACCCTTTGAAAATGGAGAAACCATTAAGAGGACTATACCCGAGCACTCTTCTGGCGTGTACGAGGGGTTTGAACCTACATGCAACGATCCCAATCAAATTGGTGTCGATTTTCAACTGTTGGGGACCTTTCCATCCGTTTACGAGGACATTTTTCGCGTCGTCCGTGAAAACGGGAAGTTAGAAGTACTGAATCCGGAAGCGCTAGACTACGAAACCCTGTCTGCGGTAGTCGCAGAACTTCGAATTGCATGTGTAGATTCAGTCGGGCTCCGTGTGGAAGGGACGCTTATTCTCTCTGTGGAAGACGTGGCAGAAAGACCTGTGTTTCAAGGTCTTCCACCACGTCTCACTTTGGAAGTTGAAGAGGATCGCCCTGTAGGATTTATGCTTATGGAGGGCAGAATATTCGATCCGGACGCGTCTAGCAGACGCAACGTAAGTGTCAAAACAATTATCAGTGAAGAAGATAGCGGGGAACCTGCATCTTGTGGTCTCCCATTGGTAGCGGGCTCCGTACGCTACGCTGGGAATGGCTACGAAACGCTTACAGATGTGCTCACTGGTTGCAAGCTAAACTTTTACAATCGTTCAATGTATCACATCGTCTTAAGAGCGAGTGATGAAGAAGGTTTAGATTCCGAGGTAGATATTGAGCTACGCGTTCTGTTTGTAAATACTCCCCCGGAGTTCGAGTCAGATTCGTATACGGTATCTGTTCCTGAAAATTCCCATGTCATTGCTGATTCCTCTACGTTTGAGTTCCGAGACAGAAACAGAGACGCATCCCACACCCTGACCGTCATGTCGAGCAGCACCAATTCTTCCTTCCATTTTCACGCTGGTCGTCTACTTTCAGATGAGGATGAGGGACTGAACTATGAAACGGAGCATCTCCATGAACTACGGATTCGGGTAACAGATGATGAAGGTTTACTAGACGAAGCAAACGTCACGATTAAGGTATTGAATGTAAATGATTTGGTGATACAGTCCGTATCATCTACTCCATCGCATCATCATTCTGCTGGGGGATCTCTAGTCCGCTTCGAGGGGAAAGACATCGGTCCAATTTGGCGTGATGCTGATGTAATTGCTCGTCTTACTTCTCCAAATGCAATGATGATAGTCAATACCACCTGCAGACGGCAACGCAATTCAGAACACTGGCGTAATGACTTTGCCGAGTGCACGGTTCCTGCTGGCGTTGGAGCAAGCATCAGCTGGATGGTATACGTCGACGAAGACAGTGGTTCTGTTCCAGAAATGACTAAGTTCGAAAGGCCCGCAGTACGGAGTATAAACTTATGGGAAGAGACAGTACCTACCATAGGAGGGGATGCATTCGTTATTAGGGGCACTGGATTTGGCCCTGCTCATCTCACTTCGGCTAGCAGTTTCATTTCGACTCCTATTTCCGTTGAGTATAGACTCATAGAGCCGCAGTCCAGGCCTGCCACATGGGAAGCTACTTCGTGCGACGTTTTGAATTCATCGGCAATAGAATGTCTTACCGTGGAAGGCGTCGGGTTGGGTATGGAAATTCGTGTCACCGTGCCTCGTTCGGGGGGTACATGGACACAAGTGTCAGACTGGGTACGATTTCCAACAATTGGTTATTCACCGCCAGTCATAGAGAAGATTGAACCACTATTAAATACTTTTCCGACGAATGGTGCTATTGATGCTTTTCGTTTGCAAGGTAGCAATTTTGGACCATCTTTGGACCTTGTTGTGGCTTCGATGTCAACTCAAGAATCGGAGTTCTCCGCTTCATGTCGTTCAGGAAATCATACAGCATTAATGTGCAATCTCCCTCCTGGACTAGGAAAAGAAGTAAAATGGAGCGTTACTGTCTTAGGGCAGGGATCCAATGTCATGGGTACAGAGTTTTCTGTATCTTACGATCCTCCTGTTCTAGAAACTGTAACCGATATGGTGGGGCGGTCTCCACAAGGACTGGATACTAAGGGGGATGAAATTGTAATATTAAGTGGACACAATTTTGGTCCTGGTCTAGGAGAAGGTGATGGTATTCTTGTCGAATACGGCGAGGCATTTGAATACGAAGCACGAGACTGTCATGTCACAAGCCCTCATGTCACGATTGAATGTTTGACTATCCCGGGAGTTGGCAAGAACCATAGTTGGCGTATAAAGGTGGGTGGGCAGCTTTCTAACGAGCTTCATGGAGTAAGCAACTATCATCCTCCTGTTGTAGCCATGTTTAGTCGGCCACTGTCTGCTAAAGCAGGAGTCCAAAGCTTTGTCACTAGCGGGAATGAGACTGTCATCATCCATGGTAACTTTTTCGGGCCTGAAGATACTCCCGTTGATGTTGTAGAATATGGAGGCTCGAAAACGACGTTTGAAGCGCCAAACTGCCGAGTTCTTGACCATGAAACACTGAAATGTGAAACAGCTCCAGGCGCAGGGACAGAGCATGCATGGTCTATTGTAATTGGTGACCAAGAATCAGAGCGTGCCACCACGTCCTACGCGGCTCCAAGAGTAACCAGTGTGGAAGGCATCAACGGGACAGATCCAAACCTCCTCAGCACTTTGGGTGGGGAATGGGTAGAGCTACGAGGTGACAACTTTGGTCCTCCAGGCTCTGACAGGTTTTTGGATTCAGTCACGTATGGAAGGAAAGGAACCGAATACATCGCTCAGGAATGCACCGTAACTTCGCATTGGCGTATTCAGTGTCGAACCGTGGCCGGCTATGGCCAACGACATCAGTGGATCGTGACTATATTTGGACAGTCGAGCTTGGGTACGCTCAGGCTAACGTCCTATGCACCCCCGAAAATCCACTCCATGGAACCTCAAGAGGGTCCTACAGGATTTAGCATATCGTCTGCCAGGAACACAATGCCGACGATATCTCTTCGTGGACATGATTTTGGAAGCAACCTGCTTGATTTGACCCAAGTGAAAGTGTTAATGGATCCAGATGGTGATTTCGTCACCCTTACAATGGAGAAGGGCTTAGATGATTGGCAGAGTACGCTGCTACGCTTGCTTCAGAGGCAACAGGAAGACCCTAATGGCTGGTTAAACGGTGTCGAAGATCTAGGGCTGTCAGAGGAGGACATTAAGCGATGGTTGGATGGCCTAACCTATATTGCAGTTGAACCACACTTCGTGGAAGACCATTTCGATTCCATTAGTCAGTCTATTCAATTCCAGCTTCAGAACGGTTTTGGATCCAGTCGTCCAGTATTTGTTCAGGTTGGAGATACGTTTTCCACTTTCGTCCTCTTCGATTACAAATCACCGGAGGTAACAAATGTTGCTCCTTCTCTCCCTCGTGCCGGATCGGACCGAATGAAAGTTACGATCGATGGACAGAACTTCTGTGCGGGTCCAGCGTGCGGCAACAGGTCATGCTGCGGCCGCGTATTTGTTAATGAAGAACTTGTTGTTGTTCCTGAAGAGGACTATAGTCACGAGCAGATAGTCATTTATATCAATACTGGTGAGAGCGACGTGAGCGTCAACAGGCGTGCGTTGGAAGCGGTGGTAAACTCTGTCAGAGTAGGAACCCTGGATCAAAACTCAACCACAGACTCGATCTCTTTCAAAGAATTGTCGCCATCTATTGCTGGGCAGGAAGAGTATGTTGCTTGGCCTCCATTTTCTACTAAAGGCGGAGAAATGTTTAAACTATTTGATGTTGTCGGAATCGATGCCAGTAACACACCAGTGAGGGTGAAAATAGGCAATAAGCCATGCACAAATGTCACGATTACCTCCGTCGGTAAATCTAGTGAGGGATTGAATATCGGCAACGTCAGTTGCCTCACGCCTGCTAATATCGGAAATGATCACCAGGTCCGGGTGAATGTTTCCAAAGTGATGTCTCCTGGTGGTGAGCTATACGTTGATTATGCGAAGCCTCAAATCTGTCTGGTTGAAATGGTCTCAAGTACTTCTGATGTAAACAGTGTTGGGGATGATATCATTTTCCTGAACGATTCAGACGCTTGTGCCGAATTCAGCATATTTTCGGATACGAAAACTGTTGGGATCCCCACTACCGGCACTAAAGTGAGGATACATGGCAAGAATCTTGGTTCCTCGGAACTGGAGTATGACACACAAATGAGTATCGGTGCCCTCTTGGTTTTCGATGTTGAGATATTGAACCATGGTCATACAATGATTGAGGCCGTACTACCCGAGGGAGCTGGAGGAAATATAGACGTCTTCTTCTCAACTGGTCCTCTCGAGAATTCGGACACCTTCAGCTACCGGTATCAAACACCGTCCATATTGGCAGTATTACCAGAGGAGATTCCTACTTCCCCGAGCTCGGACTATAGGATTTTCGTTCAAGGATCGAATTTTGGTCCTCCGTCCGGTGACTATGGCGAAACTGGACCAGCGACATTCAAACCTGACGTAACTGTATACTTTAAAGGGGATGGAATAGCCAATTCACCCGCATTGTGTACAGTGGTGGGATCAAATCAAAGCTTCATCGAATGCAAACCTCCAATTGGTCAAGGAAATTCTTTCTCGCTGCAAGTCGTAGTGGAAGACCAGGTTCGCACGTTCGAACCCGAAATGTTTAGATATAAAAAGGCCTCAATTTTTGAGATCAGCAATTCCACCGGTCCTACAAGTGGTTTGGATAGCAACGGGCGTCCTCTTGCGATTACATTGACCGGAGAAAATTTTGGCATGGAGGGTAATGTATCCTTTGGAAATTACCCTCATGTGCAAGTGCTGAGCTATACTCACTCGGAGGTCCAATTCCTTCTCCCTGAAGGCTTCGATACCGACATTCCGGTGGCAGTCTCTCCCTCTCACTGGGGTGGCGACACGGTAGGTTATGAAAACTCTGTAACGTTTAGCTATGAAGCCCCAGTTGTTACTGCTGTCCACCGTTTGCTACCCGGGTTAGGAGGAAGAAAGGATTGTGTTCCTTTACAGCGTTGCGAACAATCGGGAGACAACCAAGACTGTTTCCTGGAGTTTCACGACTGCTTTCCTACAACCGGACAAGTTCCGATTGAAGTCAGCGGCCAGAATTTTGGTCCTTCATGGGTGGATAAGGAGGCCCTCATCGATGGTAAGGAATGCTCCCTCGACAAAGAAGAGTATCCTACCCCTCCAGGCTTTGATGCTCATGAGAGCATGGTTTGCACCTTGTTTCAAGGAGTTGGGGAGAACTTGGCCGTTTCTGTTAGTATCGGTGGGCGCATATCTCAAATGGTGCGGATCTTTTCGTTCGATCCTCCTCGTATTAGCAACGTCAGACCGAGCACGCCCGACGCTGAGGGTACTCGAATCACGTTTGATGGCGCCAATTTTGGTCCCGGAGGAGGTGCCGTCGATATAAAACTAGGAAATGTTACTTGCAAGGACGCGAAAGTGATTGACCACGGTGAAGCAACGTGTGTGAGTCAGCCCGACGATGTCGGTGCGAAGAGTATTCATCTCTCTGTAGCTGAGCAGGAGCTTGTTTTTCCTGATTGGTTAGAAAAAGTTGTGACTGAATGCAAGCGCGGCTGGAATGGTCTGAGTGGAGAACAATGTTTGTTTTGTGAGGAAGAAGAACCTGGAGCAGTCTGTCCCGGAGGTGAACGCTTTGTTGACAAGACCAGATCTAAAGAAGGCTGGTGGAAGACGCATGATGCCTCCCCGTCAGACCGCTGTCACCCAAAGCGGCAAAATCGTGATCAATGTCCTGTCTTTTTGCCATGTATTCCAAAAACAGCTTGCGTTGGCAACAATCAGTGTGCAAAAGGATACACTGGCGAAAGGTGCAGTTCATGCGAAACAGGTTCGCACTTCCGTATCAACGGTATCTGTAAGAAGTGCCCCGAGAATGCTTGGCTCCTGGGTGTCTTAATGGCCCTAGCTGTAGTTGGAGCGGTGACCGGTGGATACATCATCAACTCTAAGGGAATCCGTCTGGCGGCTTTCACCATTGGAGTCGACTATTTTCAAGTACTAGCTCTCTTTGCGCGGACGCGGGTTCAGTGGCCGTCAACTATGGAAACTGCTCTCCAAGTCTTATCGTTCTTTAATCTGAACCTGGAACTTGCTGCTCCCGACTGTTATATGCAGCCTCCACCCGAGTATCAGACTCGATGGTTAGCTACCATGGGGCTTCCTCTCGCTGCAGTTTCACTCCTTTTTGTCATATATGTCTCAAAATACCTATATAAGCTGGTTATACTACGGCGCCCTGCGGCACAGCGACATACACACGTCAACGCCCTGATTGCGTCGGTAATAGTCATTATGTACATTTTGTACATTTTCCTGACTCGAATGACGCTTGATATCTTTAACTGTGCACCGACGGATCCCCCCGATGGTAACCTCTACATGGCCGGGCGAACTGACATCCGATGTTGGGAAAGTCCCATTCATGTTGAACTGCTATTTCCTCTAGGAGTATTAACCCTGCTGCTTTATGTCATATCGTTTCCGGCGTTTGCTTTTATACTTCTTCGAAGAAATAAGGCCCGCGTAAAGCACGACCAAATTCTGCGAGCCCATGGAACAGGGAATTCTAGCCGCGAGAACCCTAACTATGTATTCCGCCGAAGGTATCAACGACTTTATCACTTGTTTAAACCAGGGAAGTGGTATTGGGTGATTATGATATTATTACGCAAGTTTTTGATCGCCCTGACTTCTTTGATGTTTCGTAGCAGCCCGACGTACCAGTTGTCGATGACTTTGCTAGTCGTCTTTGCAGCTTACGTGATGCAAGTGCAGCATCGCCCATACATGAGCGGGAATGACTTCCAAACCGTAATCGATGAACACGCTCGGAAGGTACGGGAGGGTGATGAATTACACATGTTGATCCAGCAATCGATGGACACTACTAAGGAACGGAACGCAAAAACGTCCAAGGGGAAACCAACTGGCTGGGAAGCACAAAAAGAGAAGCTCTTCAGAGACAAGTCACGGCATTTGGTATCGGAGCCTATCATCAGGTACCTAACGGATTTCAATACGGTTGAGGCGGTTCTTCTGGCCTGTGCTATTCTTGTAAATCTCTCGGGAATTATGTTCCTTTCTTCTCGGTTTGCTGGAGAATCATTAGAATACTACCGGGGTGAATACGAAGCGCTGGGGGTATGTGCAATGGTCGTTGTAGTACTGAGTTCAATTTACTTTGTCCTCGTTTTCGGCTATGAACTCCTCTCAACCTTTTATCCTAACAAGGCACTGCAACTCATTTCGTGGTGTTCGTGCGGCAAGAGAATCGACGCATCTAAACTCGGTAAATCAAAAACTGCAGATACTTTACAAAATGAATCTGATGGTAGTCTGCAAACACACATGAACCCATTGGCTTCAGCAGCAGTTAGTACCGGACCAACTAAGCAAACTGCGGCGGACGACGACGATCCCGTTTCGTTGCGCAAGCAGTTGTCAGAGGCCCGCGAGATGATAAAAGAGCTCAAAATGAGAGAAAGAAAAGACAGCATCCACAGCAGGAGTGGACAAGGCGCGCTTGTAAAAAGTCTTCGGCCAGGACGGCTTCGTCAAGAGTTTGCTCCTTATATGGCGTCATCGCCCTCCGGGAAGTCTAAGAAACCTGCAGCCAAAGGAGATCGGCACCCTGGCGAGAATGTATAATATGACAGGTTGTGTATCTGTGTACAGTTTTCTTTAGGAACTAATGTTACAGCATGATACTGTTGAACTAGTTGCTCTTGTGTGCAGTTTTCCAGTTGTGTTGTTCCTCTAGATTTTAGTATTGTGCTCCTCGTTGCTCATTTTTTCACTAAAAAAATTAATTTACATTTTATTTTACCTTCAGCTTGTACTTAATTTAAATGTGACCGATAACCGGCGTTCCTTTTCTACTTACAAGGACTTCAATGCGGATGCTCAGGATCTACGGCGATGTCCTATCCAACCATAAGAGTATTAGTTTCTTCCCAAAAGTGATGCACATTACAGTATATCATTTCCTTTCAGCGACTAACCATATTATTTTTATCCAATATAGCATTCCTGAATTTCTACACATATGAATTCTAATTTTTTCCGATTGTAAAATTGATAAAATCCATACAAATCTGACGTTATCACACAATTCCTTTCACAGCTAACTACAGTACATATTTCACAAACAAATGCAACTTGTAAACGTGTCCCGCTATAACGGACGCCCAAGAAACCGTTATTGTTACAAGGCATCTTCTTCAGCCTCAAGTGACTTCTTTAGTTGCATTTGGTAGAGCGGTGCTCGCTGGAACACCATTGGAGTACTCTCCGTACCAGCTTCGCACCTTTCTGAGTTTCCATGCCACTACGACAGCTAGAAGACTACACTCTTGGTGGGACTTTTTCAGCCGACGTCGGTAGTCAGCTGCTTGTGTAAGCGCCTCATAAGCTTTGGTCTTGGTGAAGGTTTTGGACCAGTGCATCTTCACCTCTATGATAATAGTGAATTCATCTGTCCTACCCTCATTCAAAACACACCGTATATCAATTCTTTTAGAGCCGTCCTTTATGTAGCTCTCTACGTAGACTTTTAGCCTCCTTTGATGACAAAGTCGTTCAGTCATGCAAAGGTAGATAGCATCCTGCACGGGGATTTCTCTGACCCCGCCCTCGCCCTCGTAGTCTTCATAATCCGTTCTGACTCGCTGGCACCCTACCTGAACACAGTGCAAGACCTCTTCTTTCAACACTGCATGATCATTCGAAAACTTGTCTAAGACAGTGTCCGGCAATTGTCTTCTGGTGGGGAAAGCGTAATTTAGCATGTGGACAATGTCTGGCAAACTACGTGAATAATCTGGCGGCATTAGAACAACTCTTTCGGGGACTCCATTTCTCTTTCTGTAAACCTTGGTAACTTGAAGCAACCCCAAAAAGAAAAGGATTGCACAATGTGCCTTACGATTGTTGGTGAAAAAATCCGAGAGCACTTGACGCTGCTGAAAATATTCGTAATCTACTACACCCCCAGTCAGGGCGTTTCGTAAGTCTGCCTCGTTTATATACTGACTCAACATACTTCCGTAGGTGGCTTTGGAGCAATTAATCCATTGCAACTCCGGAATTTTGGGCTGTTTATCTTCCTTAAGCCAGTCCCTACTTTGCACTCGCAAAAGAATTTCAATGACATCAAGTGGACTGTATAAAGCGTTTAAGCTTGCATCATCACGATCTAAAGCCATACAAAACCCATTTATTTGATGAGCAAGCCACTCCTTCAATTTCTCGGACAAATCCGCTGTACCGCTAACAACGCCAACCCATTTTGCCCATTCAAGAACATCCTTCAATGACATCGTGTCGCTTGGATGATGCTCCAAAGTATACATTAGCTCATTCTCGGAGATACCAAACAACTCGTGGTGTTGTTGCTTAAAAGTGATCGCACTAGAACAATGCAGCTGCAGCTCCGAAAGACCAGTCTTTCCAAGTGGCATCAACGAGGTAATACACACACCCCAAATTATTTGGTTCTGTTGGTGAAGCAAGCTCTTTAACGACGCCATTACGATTCCCAGAGAATCTTGAACCCCTTTATAGTGCTTTCTTAGCTCTTTGTCTTCTCCAGCCCGTGCTTCTGCCGCTCGATACGGAGCATCAAACTCGTCTATCAACACAAGCAGTTCTGAGTTGACATCTTCACGGTCTTCGGGCGATAGCCCTTCTCTTGCTTTCTGGAACAGTTCTTGGAGGAGCTCCATACTATCTTTAAGATAGGTGGAGAAGTCAGAATTGGAATTTGGTAGTTTGTAGATCCTGTATTTCCCAAATAGTCTTTCCATCTCAGCACGTACATCATGTACAGACACCAGATCCAAAAACACTACCGGCCGAATGGGAACTTCTAGAAAGAAAGCTCCTTCTCTTAGTCCTGACAGCGCATTGTAAAAAGACTCTGACCTTCTTTCATCAAACACTGGCCCCAGAGTACTCTGCAAAAACGCAAGCCAAGTCGTTTTACCGATCCTTCTCGGAAACACTCCCAATAGTACTCCTAGCTGGTACCCCAGTAACTTCCGTTCGATACTCCGTCGGTAGGCTTTAGTTTTGTCAATAAATAGTTCGTGAATAATTAGTCCTAAGATATCACTTTCTGGGCTGTTAGGTATGACGCCCCTGAACTCGTACTTTTTTTTGTTATCTTTCGCCATCTTGCGGTGGGCAATATTGCTTTGCAGTAGCATTTTCAGCCACTCTACTGTCGACTGCTCATAATAACAAGTGCTGTTATTGTACTTCTTCTGCTTCTTACCAGACCTCAATTGCTCGGCAGAGCGCAGCGTTGCTCTCAATTCGGCAACCTCTCTTTCTTTAGCTCTCTCCTCTCTTTCTTTAGCTCTCTCTTCTCTTTCTTTAGCTCTCGCTCTCAATTCGGCAACCTCTCTTTCTCTTTCTTTTTCCCTCTCTTCTAACTCTTGTATTTTCCGAGCCATGGCTTCAACTGCATGGTAAACCGCTTACAATCGTATAAATAATGAACATCCGAAGAGGGGAGCTGATTGAACATACGATTCCATGCCGAGCTCAATGGCGTTGCGCTCTCCTGCCCAGAGCGAGCTATGTCTCCATCTGCACAAGAAGACAGCATTATAATAGCATAAAGTAGAGACTCGCTAGTGTAATTGCTTCAACATACTACTTGGTGGTGGGCTCGACAATGTCACATCTCCCTGCCCAGAAAGAGCCACTTCCTCGTCTGCACGGGAAGACGGCATTACAATAGTATTAATTAGTGCATGCTTATGTAACCAACGAAAATGTCACACGGGAAGTAGCACGGTGAATGATGTCTTCCATGGGTTATAGACCTAAGACTGCAGTTATCTCTTACCTATGATACTTTGTCTTTTCACCCCAGCTGTGTCGTCGCTTCCTGCATAAAAGGGATGTAACAAACCATACGATGTCCATGCATATCTGCTATTTCTTCCCCTTTGGCTGACATCATTCTGCTGCCTGCTTACCTGACATTTTAAATGTGTATGATAGATGAGTTCAACGGGCTCTTGATCGCTTTCTGTAGCTCTGATATTTCTGCATTAGAGTGCTTGCGCTACTAATTTACACTTATACAATGAGGAAACTATATATGGAACTAGTTTGTAGCCCGTTGCACTGTGCAACTTGCGCAGGTCTGAAGACTCTGAACTTCAGACTCTAAAGTTCGATGCGCTCAACGGTCCACAATGAAGTTGGCAGAGTTTCTGGCGCGCCGAACTGGGCGCAAGAAGTACTGTATAGGTAACAATAATTGCTTGTTTCTTCGATTATGGGGCATTTCCACGGATATTCAGACACAAAACTGGATGATTAATTGGAGGCGATGATACGTTCTGTGCCTTCTGGTTGCTGTCGCATTGCGGTAATAGGGGGTGTAGTGAGTTTACAGCACAGCTTACTGACCGCTGGTATTTACCACGCTCTGAGTATTCTGTGTACCAGACCCTAGAATATGTTCATACCGGTCGCTTATTTTGGGTTCATTTGAGCACACATAGCAACTTTTTGGGTTCATTTGAGCACACATAGCAACTTATTAGGAGCTATATCCGGGATTGCTTATAGAGTTGAGACTTCCGGCAGCACATGTACCTCGAACAGCACTCAAACAGCACTACCGTCCTGTCTTCGTGTAGCATTCACCTCCCATATTAAGTGTTCCGCCGGGGCATTACGTGGCGCATAATATTTGTTATCGATACAATTGTTTCCCTTGCCCTGATACATGCCTACAGTCAAGGAAACGGTTCCAGCAAAACCCATCAAGATCATGATTTAAACAAAGAAACCACAAACCCACAAGTTAGTCAAGGCAGATTACCAACCAGCTAGAAACCCGTCTACAGGCGCACGCGATGAAAATTGTGCAGACGAGACACACCAAGGCGATGATCGTACCAGTTGGATGTCCTCGTTTCAAGTTTGTTGAACCTGTACTTCTCACCACAGTGATTTGCAGCTCTCTTACCACTGGCGTTATCATTGGGTACATCTCTTTGCTCGCTGAGGAGGCAGAGCAGTCCTCCGATAGCGACTGAGTGGCTGCTTTGAACTAGAGGGAGTAGGAGTCACCGACGTCGTAGGTGTGGACGTAGAGGTTTCAGTATGGGAAGGAGACGAAGTGGCTGTCTGAGAACCACTAGATGAAGACGTTGCGGAGCTAGTTTGCGTCGCTGTTGGGGAAGGACTTGGACTGGAGCTGGAGGAAGGCGTCATTGAAGAAGTACGTGTGCTGCTACGAGTTGGAGTGACTGACAGAGTCCCGGAAGGAGTTTCAGTATCACTCGGCGTAGAGCTTATGGACCTAGTTTCGGAGAGCAAGGGTGTATTTGACGAAGTACTCGTGAAGCTCACCGTTGGACTTGGCGTCGATGTGATTCCCGTTTTCGTTGGCGTTGCGCTAACTGATGGTGAAGCACTTGGAAGTTGGAAGCGCAATATAGGCAGACTGCTCGAATCTTCATCGCCTATTGCCCAGAAAATATCCGACCATATCTGTATACCATTGACGTGGTACAGCTGGTCTTGAATGACCTCCAATGCCTCCGAATTACCTTGATCTTCTGAAAGCTCTTCGATGCCACTACCAACCAACGGTACCCTCCCGCCAGCTCCGTTGTACACGGAGTGTTTCACCGCAATGATACCGGCCATGTCATTCACAATAGTTCCTATTATGCCCCCGGCTTCGGACACTTGTGCATTCTTTATACCGGACGCGTAGGTATTCGTGACATAGACAGTACCGGTAGCTGCCAATAGAGAACCGCCCGTCTTTGAACCTGTAATTCCCCCGGCTTCTTCACTTAGTATATCTCCCCGAGTATAACAATCTATCACCTGCACTTCTCCCCCATCTCCTCCAGGTTCAGCGCCGCTAATTCCACCGCTACGTGTCGCAGATATTTCGCCGGTAGTATAGCATTCTTTGATATAGACTAGCCCATGGCCCCAACCGGGCTGTTTACCGACAATGCCACCGCTGCTAAATCCTCGGATCTTCCCTGTAGAGAAGGAATGGGTGATGTATATACGCCCAAGTGAATTACCAACACTGCCTCCGCAAATACCTCCAGCTCCAACGTTTTCAATATCGCCTGTGGAATAGCAGTTCGTTATATTGACGATTCCTCTATCGTGTCCAATTTGGCGGCCGGCAATTCCACCAGCTTCTCTACCCGTCACGCGTCCTGTCGAATGTGAATTGGTTACTGCTGCTTGTCCATTGATCCCTCCACATCTCCACCCAATGATACCACCACTGTGCTCTCCCGCAATTTCTCCCGACGAGCTACATGAATCAACTCGAACGAATTTTTGCAATTTCTGGACAATGAAACCAGCCCGGTCTGCCAACGTCCCGTTTCTAACGTCTAAGTTTCTAACCAAAGGAGAATCCTCGAAAGACAAAACGCTAGGCATAACCACAAACAAGCCCTCAAACTTGATTGTTCCGTTTAAGTCTATCATATACCCGTCTTGGGCACCGCCGTCGAATATCTCCGTTGGACCCAACGATATGTAGTGTTGAGCCGTGTACCCGTGATTAATCCAGGACAGAGAACCGCAGCTTAATTTGAACAATTTCTCTTCCGCAATATAATGGAAACATCCCTCTGTTCCATTTACGATTGCAGACCGTAAATCTGCTCCTTCAGCGAGAAGTAGGCTCATAGACATCAATATCCCCACCGTTGGAAGTCTGACGATTCCCCTCGAAAGCGCGGCAAGTATTCGGAAGCAGCAAAACCCCTTCAACACCGCAATCAAACAAGCAATTTCGCGCCCTATTTTCGCTCTGACACGCCACAAAAGCAGGGCAAATGCAGCTGTCAGACCGGTCAGTATGAAGTCCATCGACCATTTACTGCCAGATGGGGCTGTGGGTTGAAGAGTTCGAGTTCCAAAGTCTCTCGGCTGCACTGAACTAAAGCGGCTGCCAAATCAAATCCAACGCAATACAAAGACATGCAATTTGTGGGTAAAAACACTTGATCCGACTCACCTGACTTTATGTGCAATGCAGGGTTCCATCTGGTAGTCACATGGATTACTCTCAGCAGTAGCCGCCTTGGAAGTCAGGCAGCGCTTCTTCGTCCAGTATGCCGCCAAAAGCTCGTACCACCTTGCCGTGATCATGGTAATCCAATGGCCACTCATTGGACAGAGCGATGAATTGATCATCCGACCCCCGGCTCGAGCGAGTTTCTGGTGTTATCTAGGCAGTCAATGTTAGCACAAAGGCTGAAACAAATCTCATGGAAGCGCGATACATATTGTCAAAACCATGCAAGGTATATACCCTGTGTGTAATCCGCTGCTTCATACCGTCAGAGGAATCCAAATAAAACGAAACGAAAGGACCAAAAAAGACCCCGTTGGAGCCGCTTTTTCGATCTATCTACACATGTAAAGCCTATGCGTGACGAGAAAGTAGTCGATACCTCGTGCTGTTTTATTCCCCCTCAATGCTACCTTGCCAGCAATCAACTATTCCAATACAAGAAGGTGTGGTACTTGATTGACCGGCAAAGGATTTTCCGAAGCAAGGAGCGGAATACCACTTCACTCCACCATAACGCAAGCAATACCTGTAAGGTCCCGCGGAAAAGACCATATGCTTGTGGGTTTTACGGTATTTATATATAGGTACATGGTATATATATATATATACCCGGTACATATATATATATATATGGGACGCTTGGTTATACGGAGTGGGAGTAATTATTATTTCCGGAGCAGCCTGCCTCCTACTTTTGGGGCATCCCAGCACCCGAAGTACCGGGAATCGGAGGGATCTGCTCCTAGGGTAATATGCCACATTTTATCTTCGGGAGCTTCTTAGCTAGAGTTTTCTCCCGCGGCAAGCGATTTAATGGAGTTGGTCGGGGTAAGTGTGTCGGAGAAGCACTTCTATAGGGTTTAGCTTCAGCTGAAGCTGAAACGATTGCAGGGGTAGTACTTAAGCTCGTTAGTGTTGGAGAGACGCTTGCGGCGGTGAATCTGGATGGTGTCATAGTGATCATTCCGGTTGCAGTCACTGCGTGAGAGGGGATATCAGAAGGAGTGGGGGTCGGACTGGAAGTTCGGCTAGGAGTTGAAGATCTTGAGCTAGACGGAGACGCTGCCGGTGAGCGATTACTCGTTCCAGAAATTGTTGCAGAGGGTTCAGAAGGAGTGAGAGTCACGGAAGAAGATTGAGTCGAGATCGGACTGGACGTTTGGGTAGGACTTGCAGTTCTTGAGCTAGAAGTAGACACTGTAGGTGACGGGGTAATCGTTCCAGAAATTGTTGCAGAGGGAGTAGGGGAAGTTGTCGGGCTACCAAGGGAGAGCTGGAAGCGAAGCATAGGTAAGAGGTCCTCGTGGGGCACAGCCCATATGGCATCATCCCATTCCGAAATGCCATCAACTCGATACAATTGACCATACAAAAGTGCCAACGAATCTGAAACTCCTGTAGCAGTGACGGTGTTATTCGGATCGTTCCCGACTAGCAGACTGCCATTGGCCCCGTTGTATACCGAGTGCTTTACGTGAACTACACCGATCCGGTTGGCAGCTGCTATAGAGCCTATCATACCACCAGCCTCCGATCCACTCACGAGGCCAGAAGCATAGCTGTCGACTATATATACATCACCTGTAAACCCCCCTGCTTCGACTCCTGAGACACCACCGGCCAGGTCTCCAAGTACGTTTCCGCGACTGTAGCAGTTCGCAATGGAAACTTTGCCCCGACTCTTTGCTGCTCTACCGCCACTGAGACCACCACCCTCGGCTGCCAATATCCGTCCAGTGGTAAAGCATTCTTCGATATATACGGTTCCGTTTGAGAAGCCAGCATTCACACCAACAATGCCACCACTGCTTATACCGGTAATGTCCCCGGTTGAATGTGACTGAGCAATGTAAATTTTCCCGTAGCGCTCACCAGCGAAACCTCCACAGATACCCCCAGCTCCCTCTCCATCGATTCTCCCCGTGGAATAACAGCGCGCAATATTAACCACTCCGTAGTTACTTCCCGCTTGCGTTCCTGCGATACCGCCCGCATATTGACCTGATACTAGCCCTGTGGAAAATGAGTTCGATATACTAATCTGCCCCGATTGTGAACCGCATAGATCTCCGCAAATACCACCGCTGCGAGTACCACTGATGGCTCCTGACGAACTGCATGAATCGACCACGAAATGCTTTTGCTGTTTTCCTACGATGAAGCCAGCAAACCTATTCGTAGAACCACCCACGACATGTACATTGCGAATGATAGGAGCTTCGCTAAAGGATTGCACATTTTCGATCCCAAACAACCCACGAAATTCCTCAATGTTGGTTAGATTGATCTTGTTTCCACTTCTGCCGTCAAACGTCTCGTTGGCCCTGAGGGAGATAAAATGGCGGTCCGTATACTTGTGGTCCTTCCAGTTGAGCACCTCACATGTCACATTAAAGTGTCTCGTTTCTGGATTATACTTGATACACGGTGCATTCCCTTCCAAAATAGTGTTTCGCAAGTCAATGGGGTTGCTGGAGAGGGGAATTGAACCCACACAGAAGAACCCGATCAAGAAAATCACCGTCCAAAGCCGTAGCAGTACACGCATACCGTAGGACCCTTTGGGATGTGGCTTTCTCCAGGAAAACTGCTTATGCCGAACTCCCGCTTTGGTTTCGTCGATTAATACTACACGAAGGCATAACAATCGATATACTTGAATCGGTTTGACCAGAAACATCGAAACGACCATGACCATTATCAGCGCTCTCTTGATTCCTCCGCTACCAGCTGTTATTGAGGGATTAATCTCGCAAGTTTTGAACCCATCCACACTCTCTGCACTAGTTCTTTTCCATACCTGTATTTTCGAGGTACTAGTAGCATTTAACTGGTTGACTTCCAATTTCCTCGTTCCCATTCTATCTTCCTCCCTGCACGACCATTGGCCCAGACTCTGTCGCATGATGTCAGTATGAGATTCCACAGGTGGAACTTCATGTAAATCATCGGAAACACTCGACAATGGACTATAATGGCCATACATGTATTGACCGCCAATTCCACTCCCGCATTTGACCAGAACCAGGAAAATCCCCATCCAAAGAGAGGCTGGGCATCCACATATTCCATTGTATAGTGTCTTATAACCACGCGCCATCACAATTTTGGACTGGGGAAGGGGCGGGGAAGCTTAATGAGTGAGAAAATGGACAAAGAACGGGAAAAAACGCCGATTTTGCGACTGAATTTTCCGTTCACGGGAGCCAAATCAATGAATCGAGGGCATATTCGTCCCCATTTCCCCGATCAAACGACGATACCAATATTTAAATCCTCCTTCTCCAACAACTCTATCAAGAATAGCGTGGTGAAAACGACAGCAACAGGAAAATCGACCAAAAATGAAACAGATGAAAGAAAAGATTGTCGTGTATTGACTGGCTGGAAGTAGATTGCTGCCAGATCGAGTTGTTTTTTTGTCGCGTTCGGTTCTCGATGGGAAATTGAGTTGGGCTTGTAAGCCATGACTCGTTATGCAAAAGTAGTTGCCGTGAGCTCAGTGTACAAAATTCTCTGCCGAACGAACAGTATGGCTGACGATATTGTTCAAGCAAATATCGTTATCGTTGGGCAATGTGCAATAGTAATCCACTGAAAAGCGCATCGAATACCGCATTCTTCACGGAGTCTAGCACAGAAGCACTTCCGGCTTGTGCGACGGGATCTACATTGGTCATAGCCGTAGTACTTTTCAACGGTAGTGTCCGGTATGACACAGCCCCATCATTGTTCGGGAAGAGTTTCACTTCCCTGTGTTTTCACTTCCCGTATCAAGGGAGGCCAAGTACTGTTCAAGTTCTTCCAGCTGCTCTTCATCCTCGGCTTCGTCGTTCTCTCCTGCATCATTGTTACCAAGTAAATCTGCATCATTGATATCATCGACATCTAAAACCTCTTCAGTATTGGGAGCATCTTGATCGTGCGACTGATCCTTGTTGCTGGCACCCTGGTCCAAAGTATCACCATGTCCCTCCTGTTGAGCAGACATTGTCTGCGACGCTTCAGTCATTGCACTTGAACTTTGTACCGCGCTGCTATGAGACGCTATTTGAGAGCTCGTTTGATTTTCCGCGTGGGCGTTCCCGCTCTCTGGAGCACTCTGAGTTTCATCTTCCTCATCCGAATCTCCTGCTATTCCAAAGGTGGCTACTTGCTTATGTGGCGCATCAGCTGCTGCAGTGACGGCTACTTGGTTTGCACTAGAGACAGATGGCAGGCTAGTGGATTCTTCATTGTCTCCAAAGACTACAAGCGAAGCGTCTTGACCACGTTTCTCCTTCTTCTTTGACACTTCTTCCCAAAACGAGCTGTCAGCCTGCAACATTGCATCATATGGTCCTGTATCTTGTCCGCGGACCTCTAGTGCTCCGGAGTCGCTTCCCTCGGTCTTTGGTGTAACTGTATTGGTGCCGCGTGTACTTGCATTCGAACTCTGAACTGGCTCAAACACTAGCTCAAGGAAGAAATCATCCGGAAAGCGGTTATCGTTACACGCCATATCGACATCCATCTTGGATAGTCGAAGGACTTGTCTTGGGATATAACCGATATGAAGTGCCGCTCGAAACATAGATACCCGCTTATTTGACTCAGTAATGTGTCTACAACGTATAAGGGCATCTCCCTTTAGGGGGAGATCCACTGGGAATCGCATTGATCCTTCTTCTTCGCTGCACCATACCAGCTTGCTAGTGCCAAACTCTTCCTGCTGTTCCTCTTTGAGCTTCCAAGCAGACGAGAAGAGCAGTTGTCCGTTTCGGAATATTTGTAATAAAGGTCGGCATCCAGCCTTAGTCGAACCAGTACCCTCGGCTTGGTACTCCTCGTCTTCTTCATCTTGTGTCATTGGAACTCTGGTACTCTGCGGCACATCCTCGAAAGTCGGAATTCCATTCATAATCACACGTCGAAGAACCATTGGTTCAGATCGCGGCTTTACTCCTTCATACATGTACATAAAGTATTGCAAATATCGTTTTTGGCTAGGATTGATAGCAGTGTCCGGGTCCAGTTGCCTCTTGGTGCAAACGTATTCCAGTGCTCTCATCGGATTGGCAAACCGCTGCATCCACGTCAGCAGTGCTGCCAGCACCACACAAGTGCGTCCTTTGCCTGTCATACAATGTACAACGGCCACATTATTGGCTTCATCGGCCACTAACCAACTCTCAATGGAAGTCACCAATTTGAATAACAATCCCAACGGGGGCGCCGGGTGGCCCTTGAAGGAGTACTCGATGACCTGATTGCAGAACATCGAGTAATCGTAGGACTCTTCCGACAAGTTCCAAACCATAAAATGATCATCTCCGTGGGTATGCTTAAGATAATCAGCGACAATAGAGCTATCCATCCCCGGGTGAGCCTTGATTCGAGTAGACTGTGTGCTCGGAAATCCCATCCCAATCACATTTTTGATGACATATGTTAAATCTGACGGTTGTTTCTGGGAGGAACCTTTCTTCTTTGACTTTTTATGGACCTCGGAATGGCTTGTATGACCTGAATGAGCTTGATTTTGGTCCTGTGGAGACGCTGGTGGCTGCAGAAAGGACCCTATTACACTGCCTACCGTTCCCACAGCGCTGCTTCCATTGGATGTCTCTTGTTCCTGTTGCTCTTGACATGTCTCCTGTGGCCCCTGATCCACGGATCCTTCGTTTAGACGGTCTAAATTGGCAAAAGTATGGACAAAATCGCCCATGCGCTTGAAAAACGAGCTCATTTCTTCAACTTGCTGTTTCGGCCAGAATTCACCAGTACAACGTCCCCAACGACACCCCCAAGGAGCTACAATGTACAAAACAAGTCGACATACATGCAGTCAACCCACATAGCAGTCCAAATTAGTCACTATAATGGACCAAATTCAGGGTCCAAGATTTGATTGCACGGTCTTGCTGGAGTCGAAGATATGATTGTCCGGAACGAAGCGGAACTTCGACTCGGAAGTTACTGGTCTTTGGGGAAGGAAGTTCCAGGAACTACAGTACTTCGTGGGAGATGGACGATTAGGAATGGGATCAGCCTCAGTCAGCACGACGACGAAAATATGACTGATGGCCCACCTGCAGTTGGATGTCCACACCCTGGTTCAATTGAAGAGTGGTACCGGTGGTACCACTCTGATCGACTCGTTCCTTTAGTAAGGGCCTTTACTACTGTACTGAGTCGTAATGGTGCGCCCCATACGGGGAGAACTCACGCTTCCACATGTCCTGTACCATATACGCTTGTATGAAATGCACAATGTTTCCGTGAAGCTCCAGAGACCAGTTACCCCACTGCAGGCTTTCGTGATACAGTGTGTGACTGTTCTTCAGCGTGTCATCCTTCGCCTTACTCAACGCCAGCGCAGAGGTACTTTCTCTTGCGTTAGGTACCAGCTGCCAACGATGTTTGTTGTTGGTTGCACTTTAGATTACTGTTACTGTTTGCGTGAGTTCAATCTCTGGTGTAATATCAGCCCCTTAGGTCAGTTACGAATGCGAATGGTCATCTTGTGTGTAGCGGATACTAGAATTGAGAGAGAATTCTCATAAAATACTCGTCTATTCTATTTGCAATCGTATCCTGGAATGGTGAAGGAGGCAGTGTTACTCAGAAGCTATGCGAGCCACAAATGTACAAAGTGTATTTCCAGTACAAGGTAATATTGTCAAAGTAAAGCTATGCGTGCCACAAATAGAGAGTGTATTTCCGGAAGTAATATTGTCAAAGTGCAGTCAAGCCCGAAGCTTGAAAAGTTATCACAAATTGTTCGGCAGTGGAGCATGCCGGAATGATGGTTCCAAACCCTTGGTAATGTCTAGATTAGAAACTCCTGCTGCGGAAATTTCATTGCCCGCCACACTTTACAATTAGAGACTCAATATTGGGAAGAAGGTAATTCACGCTTTTTGTAATTGTACAGAATTCGTTGTCGCAACATCGCAATAGTCTAAAGTTGGTTAACAGGCGAAAGCACTCGTTGGACAGCTCAACGCGGGCGAATTTCGATATGCGTAGAAACTTCAGTGATGTCCAGGGAGAGATAGCTCCGCACTCAATAAACCCACCCGATAATCAATTAGATCTAAAGTTGTCAGATTGGTGAGTGATTGGAACATCCTTTTCGTCAGCTGCATTGGCCCCTTCGTTAACGACCAATTCAAAGACTCCAAGCGTGATAACGCACACACACACACAGGAACCGGACAGTGCGATCACGAAACATGCATTGCAATACTCGCATAGGTACGCTGGTTCCATTGAAGACAAATGCTTCGAACGAGCATCGAAGAATGATGGTTGACTCATCCCTTCCAGATATCTTGCATGAAATGCACGGCGCTTCCACGAAGCCCAGGGTGTCTGGAGACAAGTGGAAGTTGCACACCCCAACCGAGTGCAACTACCGGTTCAGGTTTCCGACGAAACTAAGGAAGTGACGGGTTGGCTTTGGGGAGAGAAGCGATCAAGTCTCTGAAGGGGATTGCGCTTCCGCCGAGGATAACCAGGTTCTATTACTCCGGTACACCTTAACGTGAGGATACTGGAGTGGTGCCGGGTAGCATCTTTCCTCTTGTTTCTGATAACAGTTTTGCGTATTTGTCTAGGGTAGCGGCAACTCCCACACTTCAGATGAAGAGTTCCGTCATCTCACCAGTTTGACCTTTCTAAACCATCGCGGGGGACGCGACTATTTCAAGCGACTCCCTACAACTACTGGATACGCTTTTCATCATCTCTCTAGTCTGCGAATATTGGACATATGTGGGTGGTACTATTCTGGCTTCCCCAAGGATGCATTTTCGATGCCGAGTACGATCCACTCCTCCTCATCATGGAGCATAACGTAGAATGGATCCACGCAACACCCCAAGTCGTCACATCCTTCGCTGAAAGAAAAGCGTTCGCAGATATCCATATTTTGTTCGGCTCATCTTTTCTGACTTTGTTCTCCGAGGGCAACTTCATGTGAAAAAGTGAACGTGAAGTGACTCCCAACGAGAAACGCACTACAGACAGACATCTTCGTGTTGATCCGTACAAGGGAAGTTGCAGCCATACACATCAGCTACCAAAGTTTGTATTTATGGAATCACTACTCTATGTGTACTTGGAATGGCGTGAGTCAGCGTGTCGTTCCCGGACTGAACACGGCTATCAGCATAGAAGCGATCTGGAAGAGTATATCAGATTTTGGGAAGAGGTTGCATCCGGAGCAATGAAGAACCCTTTCACCTTACGAAATCGTCCTTGGCGAATGTGTACAGCTCGTGTACGTGTGCCCAATGAGGTGAAATACCTCTTTCAAAGCTACCCTAACTTTTCCGGGGGTTTAGATATGAGCGCATTCAAGTCCGAGAACTATAAGAGGAGCAAGTACTCTCCTAAACTGTTTTCTATTACTACGTCGACGATCACGGACGAGACTTTCGGCTACTTTTCCAACCTCAGACAGCTAAATATGTCTCGGAACCTACAAACAGTTATCACAGACAAAGCATTCAAGCACCTTTCCAACTTGGAAAGTCTGCGTATGTTTACTTGTAGACAATCAACAATTACTGATCAAGCTTTCTCGCACCTCTCCAACTTGACTTATCTGGCAGTTAGTCGATGTGATCAGTCTACGATCACATCGAGAGCATTTCAACATCTGTCGCGTTTGAAGCATTTGGAGATGTATGAGTGTATCCAAGACACTATCGGTACTGAAGCTTTTTCCCAATTGTCGGGACTGACGTTCCTGAATATCAGTTTTTGTGGACAATCCACGCTGACGGAGGAAGTCTTCCGAATTTTATCCAATCTTCGAAAAGTAGACTTGTCTGGCTGCGGTTCCCCCCTTGTTTCGGATAAAAGCTTTGCTCATTTTTCTAGGGTGGAATCATTGAAAGTGTTCACCTGTGGCAATTCCCACATTTCAGATGAAGGGTTTCGTCATCTCACTGGTTTGACCTTTCTAGACCTTCGCGCGAGTCTCCATCCAAACCAACCCGCTACTACTGGGTACGCTCTTCAACATCTCCCTAGGGTACGAATATTAGAAACAAGTAGGTGGCACTACCTGAACTTCCCTGAGGATACTCTTTCGACGTTATTACAGTTAGAGTCTTTGGATTGGTCGTCAACGATGGGGCCGGTGCGGCTGACGAAACGGATGTTCCAATCCCTCACCAATCTAACAAGTTTAGTTCTAACTGATTTTTGGGGCGGGAGTATTGAATGCGGAGCTATCTCTCCCTTGATATCACTGACGTTTCTACGCATCTCGACATTCGCGCGTGTAGAGCTGACCAACGAGTGCTTTCGTCATTTAACCAACTTAAGGATATTGTACTGTTGCGGTAACGCATTCTGTACAATTACGAAAAGCGTTAATTGCCTTCTTCCCAATATTGAGTATCTATTTATAAAATGAGATAAGCAATGAAATTTACGCAACAGGACTTTTCGAGCTAGAGGCTACCAAGGGTTGGAATCATCATTCTGGCATGCTCTACTGCAGCACACTTTGTGATAACTTTCCAAGTTTCAGATTTGGCTGTCTATGGGAAGACACTTGGACAATACTGCTTACTCATAATAATGCATTCTGTATTTGTATCCTGCATGATTGAGCCCCCAATTCTGAGTAACAATGTCTCCTTCACCATTCCAAAATAGAATGTTCCCGTAGAGGAGTAGTTTACGAAAATTCTCTCTAAGTTCCAACTTGCCCTACACACAAGATAACTGCCTTCATAAACGATATAGGGGCTGATATTACACAAGGAATTAAACGCACGCACACAATAACAATGACCTAATGTACAACCCTACAACAAACATCGTTGGCAGCGATAGGCAAAACCTCCGTGCTAAGGCGAAGAATGACACGATGAAGAAAGATCAAGCACCTCCAGATATCAATACTGATACGAAAACCTGTACCGGTGTTTGCATTAGGTTAGGGTGTGCAACTCCCACTTGTGTCCAGGCACTCTGGGGCTTCGTAGAAGCATTGTACATTTTGCAAGATATCTGGAAGCATATAAGTGTGAGTTCTACCCGCACTATTCAGAGACTTTATCGCTTCTCTCCCCGAAACCAGCTCGTCATATCCTCCAAGAAAGACAATAATGTAGATATAATAGGAAGATTTTTAGAATAGTATTGCTTTAAAATTTATACCTGAAAATACGCAGATATCCGTATTTAGTTCGTTTCATCTTTCTGAATTCGTTCTCCGCTTGCCCACACAGAAGACAGCTCCGAAAGTGAAAGTGAAAGTGAAAGTGAAGTGACTCCCAAACAGTAGTACTTCGAGCAACATAATGCTGTGTACTACGACACAGACAGCTATCCCTGTGTTGACCTGTACTAAAGGAAACTTGCAACCATAAGTTTTAACAGTACAAGATTCGTATTAATGGGATCACTATTGTACGTGTACTTGGAATGGGATCAGCGTCTGTCCGAATGTCGTGCACGGACTCAACACTTCCATCATCATACGAACGGTGTGGGAAAGTATACCGCATTTTGGGAAGAGGTTGCGTCCGGAACAATGAAGAACCCTTTCACCTTACGAAGTCTTCCTTGGCCAATGTGCACAGCCTGGATATGGGATCACTGGCACGTTCAGCACGTCTTTCAACGCTTCCCTAACTTTTCTGGAAGTGTAGATATAAGCGCATGGGAGTCTGAAGCGTATTATATGAACAAGCACTCTCCTGAACTGTTTCCTATTACTACGTCGACGATCACGGACGAGACTTTCGGCTACTTTTCCAACCTCAGACAGCTTAATATGTCTCGGAACCTACAAACAGTTATCACAGACAAAGCATTCAAGCACCTTTCCAACTTGGAAAGTCTGCATATGTTTACTTGTAGACAATCAACAATTACTGATCAAGCTTTCTCGCACCTCTCCAACTTGACTTATCTGGCAGTTAGTCGATGTGATCAGTCTACGATCACACGGAGAGCATTTCAACATCTGTCGCGTTTGAAGCATTTGGAGATGTATGGGTGTATCCAGGATGCCATCGATGATTCTACGTTTTCCTATTTGTCACGTCTGACATTTCTGGATATTGGGGGATGCCGACAATCCACACTGACAGAGGAGTTATATCGCCACTTACCCAATCTTCGACAATTGAATTTGAGCGATTGCATCTTCCCTCTTGTTTCCGATAAAAGTTTTGCGTATTTGTCTATGGTGAAATCGTTGATAGTATCCCCCTGTGGTAACTCCCAGATTTCAGGGGAGGGATTTCGTCATCTCACTAGTTTGACCTTTCTAAACCACCGCGGGGGACACGACTATCGCAATCTAAATCGAATCCCCACAACTACTGGATACGCTCTTCGACATATTCCTAGCCTACGAATATTGGACATATGTGGTTGGTACTACACTGACTTCCCCGAGGATGCATTCTCGACGTTATCACACTTGGAGTCTTTGGATTTGTCTTTAAAGAAGGGGCCGGTGCAGCTGACGAAAAGGATGTTCCACTACCTCACCAATCTTAAAAGTTTAGATCTAATTGAATGTCCGAGTGGGGTTATTGAATGCGGAGCTGTCTCACCCTTAGCTTCATTGGAGTTCCTCCGTATCTCAAGGTTCGAGCGTGTTGAGCTGACCGACCAGTGCTTTCTTCCGTTGACCAAATTGAGATTTTTGAAGTGTTGGGACAATAACTTCTGCGTGTAAAAGAGATAGTGGTAGAGCCACACCCAGGCTTCGAAAACTTGTGCGCGATTCTTTACACGTAAAGGCATGCGTAGAATAATTGTGTCACGAAGAAATGTACCTGGTATCACTACCTCTGGATGTTCCAGAACTGGATAGTCCTGAGCCGAGGATAACCGACTACTCCGGTAGTCCGTGTATCTAAGGATGACTTTGTCCGATGTGTATTGTATCGATGCGTAACTCACACGGGCTGAAAAATGAGAGGCAGGTTTTGGCTCGGTGTCATACACGTAACTATCTCGATTGCACTAGGGGCTTTGATTCTCTACCCACCGACCGTGGTCGAACAATGCAATCAAAATTATCCTATTTGCAAACAGTATGAATTTTTGCGCCGACACGTCATCAAGAAAGGTGCTGAAACGACACGAACGATTTCCCAGAGACCAGGTGAAGCCCATTCTATGGGGGTTAATAGTTCCGCGGCCTTGCATACCACCCTACCAGATATTGTTGCACGCAATCGACAGGTATCTTCCCGAGTTGCCGCGCTCCGCAAGCGCATTACTTCTACCTCAGACTACACGTTGGCTGCAGATGAACACCTTCCGAAAGGAAAAGCGGTCATGATGAACAGGACGTTGCCTTTGGGTACCAGAAGACGGGTTTTAATTCACGTTGGCAAATGTGGTGGTGGGACATGGCGCAAGACAGGAATATTTCACTTCGAAGTTCATGTCAACAATGGGAAGCGCTTTCGCCCTGCAGAACAAGATCATTTGTACATTACCTTGAGAGATCCTATTGAACGGACAATTTCTGCCTGGAAATGGAGGAAATTGCTTCTTTCTCACAGCGAAAAGAGTAAGGAAAAGTGCAGCTCATGCCGAGAGCGGGCATGTCTCACCAAGTTTGGAGATATAAATGAGGTAGGGGAACTGCTGAATCACACAAAAGCTCATGTACTTAGAAGACTCTTCTTGGAGAAATGTATCCATCACATTGGGGAGAACTACGAATGGTACCTGGGACACCTACTTAAATATATTTTTGAGCACCCCGCAAGAGTTGGTTTATTGAGAATGGAGAGATTAAGAGATGACGGACTTCGCCTCTTTAATAGGAGTATTAGCACTCGAAGCCACGTCAACTCGAAAAGAACCGCGTCATCAGTACTCTCTACCAGTGCATGGAACAATTTGCGATCGCTATTGGACGCAGAGTACCGGATCTATTATCAGCTGCTGGCATTAAAGGGATTGAGGCAGCCTGTTCAACCAAGGAAGCAGACGGACCACAATAGTTATTAGGCATCGGATCCGACGACCCGCCAAGCCCCGCGGATGTGTATTGGTAGTACCCGAAGACGTGTCCCGCGGACGTCGCTACAGTCTGCTTTGGGGACAAAAGCGTCGAAAATGCGCAATACTCGGCATATTCACTATACCCACCAAAACCATACGTGAAGCTCACTGGAGTTCATTGGGCGCGTATTCAAACCAACTTGACTTGTACACATGCAGGAAAATATCTTGATTCCTCGAGTGAATTGCGGCCCATCACTTACTGGCGTGACACAATGGCTAACTCCGCTTTCAAGTTTGTATGATCACACTACTACCCACATTCATTTAACTTTTTTTGAAAGTTCACGTGCGTCGAATAACATCCGCAGTCCACCACCAAATCGTTAACGGGGAAAACCACATATTCCCGGAGAGTGCTCAATCGGATAAGGGACACCGGATGGACAGTTTTGCGGACCTGCTAAATGTCTTTCCATGTCGATGAAGTGTGGAAAGGCCAGATGGAAGGCGGCTCAGGAAACGCGAGCTCAAGATTGGCTGCGGGAGTTGCCAAACTCTTCGCCAAAGCAGTTTTCTGATCTTCAATGGAGAATTGCTGCGAGGCTGCGTTTGGGACTCCCGTTAGCTAGGGTAGAAATTCCGGAGATATGCCCATTGTGTGATGAATTCGTCGCGGATCTTACTCAACATGCCTTCGTATGTTCCTACGGGGATATGGTCAACCAAAGAACGGATCGGCATAATCAGCTCAGGGATGTCATTATAGGGGCTCTCTCGTCTTGAGGTCTCGTGGTGAAAAAGGAGCCTCTGGTTAAGCAGGGCAGTAGCATGACAGGAGATATAGAAGTTGTGCAACCACAGGGTCCTCTTGTATTGGATGTTTCCCTCACCAGTCCGTCAGCGGATGGAGCTCAACAAAACTTATCTTCGACTGCGGCGACGGCAGTAAGGGAAAGGATGAAATGCAGAAAGTACGATGGAGTTTGCCAGGAGGCTCACAAGAGGTTTTTGCCGGTGGTTTTTCAGACTCTTGGGGGCATAGGACGGAAAGGACTAGGTTTCCTCTCCGACTTGAGGAACCGTCCGGCTTGTCTCCGGGTTTTTGATCCGGTGGGATATGTTTGGGATCTTCAGGAAAGGTTGAGTTGTGGCTTGATGCATACTGACAGCAACTTGGCTTATCGGTGGTTGCAACTTGTGTTGCCGGTAGCTAGTGGTGGAGTAGGTGGGTATTCGTGGTCCCTCTAAAAGAAAATAAATACACAAGAAGTGCTGAGAGTGCCCGTTAATTTGGTTCCATTCAGCCTGATGGCGGGAGAATGACGAAAGGTTCGAGGAATTGTAAACCCATATAAACGTCGTTAGATACTCCAAAATAGACGTACTCAACACACAAATAATTTTCTTATGTATAATTGTCCCAATAGATGTGGGATTTGGGACGGCTCATCTGGGACGAGCGTGGGACTGGGACGCTCAAAAACCCGTACCACGCGCCCTACATTTAGGTCTGGTAAAACACCATGTTTGCTGGCGTCTCCATCATCAATAAGCCGGACTTTGGCCTTGTAAGGCATGATCCAATTACTCCAGCTATTGAGAGCTACAGACGTCTTGGATTATCCGACTCGTGAAATATGCACGCGTTCAAGAACACAGCAAGCTGATGACGCCGCCAGATTGTCGAAAGCTCGCTGGAAAGACATCCATTCATCGGAATTTAATTTTCAACACGCAGGATCTTACCCAACTCGAAGATACTGGGAAGTCCGAAGAATAGAGTTCAGAGTTCTACGACCAAACAAGCAGTTTCAAAGACCCAACATTTGCAAGCAGATAGTTGCAGCAATAGTGGTGGGGACAAAAGCCAAAGCGGCTGACCGAATTCAAAGATACTGGGAGTCAGAAGAATAGAGTTCAGAGTTCTACGATCAAACAAGCAGTTTCAAAGACCGAACATTTGCAAGCAGAGAGTTGCAGCAATAGTGGTGGGAACAAAAGCCAAAGCGGCTGACAAACAAGCGCCAGAAGGGATGCTACTGGAACTACAGTGGTAATGCAGGGCAGTACCTACGCGTCGAAATATTAAGGCCTTCTCTGTGAAACTTTCGTAAGCTCCCAGAACCCCAAGCACACGCACCGCGTAGGATATATGCGTTCTACGAACTTGTCTCATTAAAGTCTGCAAATCAGACCATTCACCTGCCATGCCAAATGTTCTCCGCTTCGCTCCGCCGCGGATTCTCCGCTATCCGAGCCGGCCCTGTTCGCGGCAGGCAATCCGTGCTGTGGGGCCGGGAGTTGAACCGGAAAAACAGTGTTGGGCACGCCAGTGGACCACGAACGCTCCCCGGCCACTTTTCACGTCACACGGGGTCCGTGCCCCATGTTTGTGCGTGTGCCTCCCCCACGTTCCCAAATTCTCTTCTAAAACTTATTGAGACCGAAAAATACTTATATGGTAATGGTAAAGCATGTTTCATTGATACAATGTGGGAATATGTCGAAGTTCTTGTTGGATCTGGCCCTCAGTCGAGCTAAATCTGTTCCTCTGTACCCACAGGCAAAATCTGGGTCAGCTTTCTCGTTGGGATTCTCATCCGCATCATTGTTACATCCTGCGACGTCTAATTGAACACACAACAAAAATAATTGACCCTGTTTTTGAAGCAATTCCGGAAGCCTTTTACTACAGTCAAGTCATCCGAGCCGGGAGTGTCGGAGCACAAGGACATGGTTGAGTGGCATGCATCCGCCGTCGTCGAGAACTCTGCGTCTAACCTCCGACGCTGAATATTCTTTCCGGTCCAGCAGAACAAGCAGGGATTGGGATCCCCGCTAAGCAACGGCAAATGCTCTGATTGTTGCCTCCATTCTTCGAAACCGGGCCCGCTTTAAGTAACCCCACCGCTTCACATCGAAGTGGTCATGAAAGTTCGAGGTAGACAAACTAGTCCCGTGGTTAGATTCAGACTTTTCAGGCATAGGAGCCTACAAATCATCCACAGACCGACCGTAAGGGGTCTCGTTTTGGCGAGGCCAGTAAGATGTAATGTAAGACTTCAAGATCTTGGTGCTTTGGTGCGGCCCCCCTACTCACCACCCACTTGTCGGTCTCTGGTTTGGAAGCATAAGCATCCGGGCTCCAAGCCCGGAGATCCTTGCGCCCCGATGGGAGTGGGAAGTGAAACAGTGCCCCCAGTATATGCCTGACAGGACCGTCGTTAAGCTATAACGAAGATCGGATGTTAGAGAGAAATGTTATCGGCTGCACCAGAGACCGACAAGTGGGTGGTGTGTAGGGGGGCCGCACCACCCGGCTGGTGTGGCGGATGTCGAAGGAATGTTTGTTCTAAATTATACCTTTTTTGTAATTTTTTCCGGGGGGAGACTGAAGGGGAAGGTCTCACCCAGGGTACTTTAGCAGGCCTACATCAATGCACAGCAATAACATCGACATAATGTTGTCAATTCTCGTCATCTTCTTCTACAGGTTCGTCATCAAGATGACCTAGCTCCTCATAACGGTAGTCGAAAGGACATTGCACCCTTGCATTCTTTTGTCAACCATTGCGACGTTTAAAGCCATCGTGATCAAAAAGCGGACTTATCAAAGGCGTTCAAACTTTCCAAGCGTCCAGTATTGCAGTATCCTCAGCCGTTATCAACTCACTGTTTTGAGATTGCATTTTTCTGACCTTCACAAACAGGTTGCGACCTGGTGTGGCTCCGGTGTAAGCCCCCATGCCCACACCACCCGGCTAGCCCCGCACCAGACACCACCCGCCACACCAGTCGGTCTCTGTTCCAAACTGTCGCCTAGATGCTGATGCACCTGATATTACCATTTCGCTCCATCATCCAGTCTTCGTTACAGCTCAATTGGCTTTGGAAGTTGAACGAGACTCCCGGTGGGTGGGTGGTTTGTCGTACTGCGTTCATTAAAGTCCATTCGGTACTTCGAGAACTGCGTTCTCGCGTCGGCATTCCGTGCAGTGTGCCGGCACGGTGTGCCCCAACACTGCGGCAAAAATGGGTACCGTTGCCACGTGGTCATGGGAAGCGCGATGCAAGACAGCCGTCAAGAACACCAACATGGGCAACACAGGACGGTTACAACCGTTTATCCCTCGTTTGGTTTTCAGTGAAATACATATATATACCTGGAATAGGGATGATGGCGCCAACCTCGAGTTTCCGGTTCCCGGTTATTGGGTTTAACCGGTTGGAACCGGAAATAGTACCGGGGGGTACATCCCTCTGCTACGCCTTCCACTACACTTCAATCTGTGGTGGTGTACCGGTATATTCAGGGTGCGTGTTCAGGCAAGCTACGATTAGCCTAGGAAATATCGGTTTAATCGATCATCTCCTTCGTCAGAATCGACATTATCGTAGATCTCATTACATTGTATACTGGTCGAACCTTGTATCATCATCATTTCCTTAACTCCGCTTCCTACACATTGGGCTTTTTACAGTACAACCATCCAGATATCGGACTTTTGAAGCGACATTTGGTCGGCTAGGAAAATGTTGGAGTAAATATACTCCTGGAATGTGGTACCGAAGCGGATACCAGAGGATGCCGAAGCAGTTCAAGTGGAAGTACCTGATGGACTTTGGCTGCAAGAACTGAACGCGGTACGACGAACCCACCCACCCATCCATCGGGAGTATCGTTCGATGAAAGAAGGTCCCTAAGGAAGGTCGGATGATAGAGAGAGAGAGCGATGTTATCGGCTGCATCAGAGTCTAGGGGATTATTTGCCGAGAGGATGAAGAATCCGGACTCCAAACCCGAAGATCCCGGCGCTAAGCCGGTGGGAATCCTTGGGATGGGGAAGGTGGCCCTCAGCTGGGGTGGGACAGTGGCGCACAATGTGTTTCTGACAGGACCGTCCGGACTAAAGTACATCCGGAACTAGTAAGCTAGTAGCCTTGTTGTTGAATATTTAGAAGGCTCATTTGAATTTTGCTAGTTTTGAGTCAGTTTGACCCAAAGTTTGGGATGGGGACCCAACCAAGCACCGCCCACCCAAGTTCCAAGGCTCGGCCCGAGCTTGTCGCCCTCTGGACATCTAGGTTGAACGGCCAACTTGGATCCTTCCCGAGGCATATACGAAGGCTCGTTGGTGATATCTAGGCGTTCTACGATCTCGGGGAACTGGTCGGATAAGCAAACTTTCTTATAAGTACGGGCTTGGGGAAGAATGGCGTCACCGTACTTGCGGGAAGTGGTATCCTGCCTTGCCGCTTTGATTATTTGTTTGGTGTGAGTAATCCCCATTATCTCTTAGGTGATATGCGTACGACTTGAGACCATATGCAGGGTATCGAGGAATGCACAAATTAAAAAAACTGAAAAATTGCAAGCGAAGAATAATAACCTGGGAACAAGTCAGTCCAACCTCACGGACTTCAGGAAAGACAAGAGCGAAATCGAGAAGAGGCTCACGATCAACCTATTCACGAACTGTGTGGCTGCGTGCCCTCGAACGACCATGATACATTACGTCCTGGATAACTTTCGTGGCTTTTTTGCTTTACATAATGTTACCGTGCAGATATTTGCGGACCCTCGTCCCAAATGGTCATCGTTTCCTACCTTTGCCAGACGTCTTGCTCGGTTAGGGACTGTTGTCCAGACTAGAGGCTTGGCTGACGGTTATACGCGGTCCATCAAAGCTACATCCACTGAATATGCTTTGCAACTGGAGCACGATTGGCTGATCAACGCTAACACTGTCAACCACAGCATGTACAGTATTTTGATGGGGATGAAGCAACTAAGAATCGACTACCTGCGGTTTGATAGACACAACACTTGGAGTCGGTGTACGTCTGAGTTACACGCGCCGAACCTCACTGTGTGTGTGGCCACTGACCGGTGGAAGCGGAGCAATGGCCCTCACATCATTCATGTTCCTTCATACGTGCGGTATCTCAAGTTGATCGGGGGAAGCGTTGAAAGTCACTTAGGCAGGAAGCTAACCTTTGGTTACATTTACGGTCCAATTGGTTATCCGTCGACCCTATGCCATTTGGATGGGCGACATTTGCGCATGTACGATAACCATTCCGTATCCTTGGAGGGGGCCACACCTGGGAAAAAGTTATTTCCAGGGGAAACAACGCGATGTATGTTGACCTCTGCATTATCGGGTGCAGTTGGCAGTTATTAAGGAGTCTCAATGGAGAGCTTATGATGAATCAAGTTCCTCATTACTATTCAGCTGCGGCTATAAGCCAAGAACCGAATGCTCCGAATGGTATTGACCTCACAACATAAGCATGGTCTAGATTTTCGTTCAACTTCACATCAACGCCGAACAACAGGAGCCTCAGGAGGCATCCGTTACAACTCGGAACTTCCGGAAACGATTGCAGCGGTAACAGAAGTCTTTATCAACCTCTAGATGTTGCTACTATTGCCATCCCCTCGTTCCCGTTCCGTATACTCCATGAGATACTGAGTAGCCATCCCTTATGAGGCTCCCGCCCGTGCTGCCTGAACACGTTCTGTGAAGCTGCGGCAACTCACACTCAGGATCCACAAAAAGCGGATCCTCGTCCACTGGAAGGGCTACTCAGAGTCGGCACAGGACGTGGGAACTGGTTTCCCTCGGGGCTTCAAAAGGACCTGGGTAGCCGCATCTTCTTTGACCTCGAGCAGGAGATGCACTTCAATCTGGACTATATTGACGCAACTGAGCTGGACGGAACTCCTGGGACGTCACCTTCCACGTCAGTTGGCGGCATGGTAATGTTCGTCTGGTCCAACGCTTAACCCTAACTGCGCTGTTCTGGCGTCGCTGTGGCAGGCACAGGGCCGTCTCTTCCCAGGCTGAGCCTTGTCGGTAATCCTGCCGTCGCCCAGGAGGCAACCAGTGTTGCGTTCCCTCCCGGCGCTTGTCAGCGAGGCTGCAGAAAAGCGGGTCCGTCGCTGCTTAACACGCTCCATATATATACGTATGTGTGTGTGTGTGTGTGTGTGTGTGTGTGTGTGAATTTGGCCGATGCTATGCATTGCTATCTCTCTTACTCCGGACTCCGGTACAGTGTGTATTAGTATTGCTCCTATCGCCGGAAGACGTGTATGCTACAGGCTACGCTACGGCGTGTGAGGGGTGAACCCTACCCGGAACCGGTCAAATATCTTCACGTTGTGGTGCGTCAACGTGACTGACAGTTTGGTCCATCATCAGCTTGCGAAAGTTCCGCATCTCTCTTGTTCCCGGGAGCCCGGTGCTTTCCTGGCAATTCTCTTGAGGAACTTAATCGCGTCTTCCCCGAAGCCACCGCCACGAGATAATTTCCGTGTGGTGGTCCCTCAGATGCCCGTATTTTGTCCGCTTCATCTTCTCCGCTTCTACAGTGATGGTGAGGGATCTTGGAGGATTGCCTCGTGCAGCCCCATCAAAATAGGTTTGCAGCTCCACGACATTTATCGGCCTCTCTCCAATATTGTGTTGCTGGTTCGTTGTTTGAGAAAGCTGTTGTGGCACGCCCGGGCGCTGATCTCGCCGAAGTCTTCTCGTCAGGTGGTTGTGAAGCTCCTCGTTTGCGCGCGCGTTGTCTGCAACCTGGAGCAACTCGTTGAGAACTCTTTAAGGTCTTGTTCCTAGGTCCTCGACCAACCTTTCTCTGGGTTCTATTGTCTCATCACCCAAAGTATCTTGACAGTGTTCTCGTCATAGTCAAGCACCCTGTTGATGTTCCAGCGGGTGCTGCGCGCGCCTTTCCTCGTTGATTTTCTCCGTTCTGCGGCTGTTGATTGTCCAGTTTTGTGGCTAATGATAGCTCCATTGGGGAGGCTTTGGGTCCTTCATGATCTCAGGTTGTATCTCCTTTGTTCTGGCATCGCGTGCGCCTCCGCTGTTGCAGTGTCGGGGTCGTGGCCCGCGTGCTCGTTGTTGGTGTAGCCAGTTATTGAGTGCGCTTGCCCCTCTCGTACTTATACCATACAATATCTATTCGTAGCTATACCGTACATTCATCATGGGTGAAAATGCAAAAATGCGATTGGTGCCAACTTCTAAACGACAACATACAACCCACAGAAGGTACACCGGAAGACGTGTGTAGGTACAAGACAAGACCGACGGTGCTTGCGCAAATATCGGATTTGACGAAGGGGTGAACCCCCCAGTTTGGAAAGGTATGAATGCACGCATGAAACTGATGATATACGTTTATGCGTGTTCACGAAGATTGGAGGGGGGGGGGGGGTTTGCAGTGATTAAGGAATATGATTTCGGAATGGAGCAATGATGATTGTATGAAAAATGACAAGGGTTCAGAGGATTCAAAGTTACAGTCTTCCCGGATGAAACTGGCCATGCCCCTTGTAGGCAGAGCCACCTGTTAAAATAGGAACTATACATGTTCCTCACTACGTATATTATCAAATAGCACAAACTCCTTGTGATGAGATATACATTTTCGATGGATAATATTTGGCTACACTTCAACCTCCAAGTGTCGTGCGAGTGTCCAAGAGGTGCGAGTGACACGACGGATTGGAGATGCTTTGTGGGCGCATCGCACATGTACATGCGGTATAATCCCGGGACTGCATTGCTTCTTTTTGCCTTTCGGGACAGCGATCCCGTAGCTGCTTAACACGTGCGCATACCGCTCCTCGTTAAATGGATTCAGTCAACTTCCTGGTCGATGAACTACATGTATCTCTGGTACCTGTCACATTGTGTGTTGCCTTTCGTCGAAAACATACCCGGAATATGCCGTGTGGGTTGTGTCCCAAAAGAAGATATGTTTTCTTCCTTTGACTGTGAAGGACTGAGGCCTGCCGCTCCATGTTTTAAATTTGCGTCTGCGTTTGTGAATGGGAACTGGCACTGTAGCGCCGTGGAAGGCAAGGCACTGAGCCCCTACAAGGGCAGAAAGGGGCGCAAAAGCGTTTCATCTGTTAATATTAATTCCCCGCAGCCATTACAAACGCGTTGCTTGGTAGCATCTAAGAATTTCGTTTCTGTGCGTCCAGTATAATAAGGCCCAAGGGGTGTACTGGCAAGTTGAAGTTCGTGTCTCGTCCCAGGCACGTAATGTACATTGTGTTGTACAATGTACAAGTACTTTCAAGGGGATTGGCACAAGTTGGTGTGTCATCGTTTGTTCCTTATTTTCTTGGGGAGGCGAGCCATGCGCTTCATTGTGAGTCTGGGCTTGGTTTTGCTGGGAATATGGGCCCCGCAGCTGACCATCGCAACCCCTTTTCGCGGATTCCCCTCCAAACTCGAACGAGATCTTAACCACCAAGTGCCGTTGGATCAGATGAAGGCTTTCATTTCAGCCCGAAGAGATGACACTCCTCTGACTGGAAAGTGGCCTCAATTGGAACGCTACAAAGACATAACCTCGATTGAACAATTAGCCGATATGGCTGGAACTCATCCCTCCGACTTTGTGGATACCAGAATCGGAACGGGAGGCTTCGGTTACGGATTGGCTGCGTTGCCTCCGGGTCCACAGATCCCATTCGGTGCTCTGCGGCTAGGACCGGATACATCTCTGGGACTGGAACGTAAGGGTTGCTCTTGTGATACGCTCTGCTCTTTATTGTTTACCGTTGTCTACGGTCTTTCGCGTTGGCAGCATTCAGGATCCCTTTCGACCACAACGGTGGCTACTATTATTATGATGACTTCATAGAAGCATTCTCTCATACTCACATGGTAGGATCTGGAGTGCAAGATTTTGGTACGTCTGAGGGCCGTAACCAGAAGTTTGACAACGGATACGGGATGATGCATTCTTCGCAGGCAACTTTGGTGTGATGGTGTCGCGAAGACCATTCAACTCATCGCTGATTTCAGACAGCAACTACAAATCTCGATTTTCTCATGAGAATGAGACTGCGTTTCCTGGTTATTACTCTGTATCACTGCTGGACGCCGATACCACAGCGGAGCTTGCCGTGTCCGGTGGCCATGCAGGAATCCACCGCTACAATTGCACTGGAGAAGAACCTTGTAACCTAATTTTGGATGTGTGCCATACAGTTATGGGCCAAAATGCTAAGAACTGTCCAAATGCTTCTCTGGAGACCAAAATGGAGGACACTCATGTAATGATCTCAAAGGGCTATATTCTGTCGTCAGGAAGTCTGAGTGAGCGATCTCCCCTCGGTGGAATCCAGACGTGGGCATATGTTCGAGTTGAGACCCATAGTCTGGAAAGCGGTGAGCCCATATCAATTTCGCCATTCTTCTGGTTAGAAGGAAATACAGGCATTGGAACTACATCGATCAATATCACCAATTCAGGGTCACTGGGGTCTGCGGCTGTTACGTCCTCCGGCTCCTCGGTAGTCTTCACAGTACGGACCGGCATAAGCTACTGCTCTGCGGAAGATGCAGAGAGAAATTTGTTGCATGAACAGTATACTAATGCTTCTACTACTTGGGTGTCGTTTGAAGAGTGTACCTCAGCAGTGTTAACTCTTTGGAACTCAGTAATATCTCGAGTACGAGTACAACCTGTTTTAGACTCCACTATGGAAGAGGCATCTAAAAGTTTGACCAAAGTGTACACAGCAGTGTATCACAGTTATCTTTCTCCGACCTCATATACCGAATGGGATGGTGAGTATCCAGGATTTGATGGACGCGTTCATCATTGGCCTTGGTGGAACCCAAGAAACGAGAGCTCGCACTGCTCCTTGGGGAAGCTCAACCAACGATGCGTTGAAGACTTGATTCCGAACAGCGCTTTCGTAAGCGACCTTTCCCTGTGGGATACTCATCGCACGCAGGCTCCGTGGCTGACATTGTCCTTCCCGAACCGAGCTCTCGATACAGTCAAGTCCTTGGTTATTATGAGCGAGGAGGGTGGGTATTTGCCTCGATGGCCGCTGGCCAATATCTACACTGGGTGCATGATAGCTAGTCACGGCGTTATAGTTATGACCGACACAATGATGAAGCTGTGTAATGGGGAAATATCGAGTTGTCCCATTGACATCTTTGCCGTGTACGAGCATGCGCGAGAGGCGGTAATGTCCCAAGATGCTGCACATAGGTACAAAGAGCTGGGATTCGTTCCTCTCGAAGACGAGGAAAAGGGGGCTTCGATAACACTTGCCCAGGCTTATGATGACGACACCGTAGGAAGATTGGCATCTTTCGTTAGAGACGAGAAAAATGGAACGATATTGCGAAAACGGGGACAGTTTTACAGAAATGTATGGAACAAGGACAGAGTAGGCATGTGCGGGCGATACAGTAATGGAACTTTTCAGTGTCCTGTCTTTGATTTGCTCCCATACCCACTGACTCACTTGTACACTGAAGGAAATATATGGCAGTGGAGGTGGTTCGTCCCGCATGACGTAAAAGGACTTATAGGACTTTTTAACAGCAAGCAGCAGTACGTCGATATGTTAACAACCTTCTTCGAAAAATCGGTAAGCGTTTCCTCTGTTTCCTCTGAGTATCGTTGGTTGGTGGTCATCTGCATCTCCTAAGATTGCTTTACAGTTTGGATGGTTCTTGAATGATTTCATGCCCAACCCGTACTATTGGGCTGGCAATGAGCCAGACTTACTAACCGTTTGGCAGTTCGCATGGGCAGGAAACGAGTATGTTTGGTTAACGCAGAAATACAGCCGTGCTTGCCTTGGATTTTACTACAACACTACCGCCAACGGGATACCAGGTGAGTATCTAGCTGGGAGGCTGATGAAAACACTACATACGGATTCTTCCCTTTCCATGCAGGAAATGATGACTACGGAACCATGTCGTCTTGGGTAATATGGGCAATGGCGGGAGTTTATCCGGTATCTGGGACTGATGCTTATGTATTGGGCTCCCCAGTGTTTTCCAGGTTTTCTCTGACGGTTCCTGGCTCCTTTTTAGGAAATGAAAGATTAGATCGGGGTGCATGTGTCCTGAACATCACAGCTCATAACAGTTCTTCCTCGAACATCTACGTGACTCATGCTAGACTGAACAGCGAACTACTTGAAACGCCATTCGTGTCGCATGGCAACTTGACCAATTGCGGTAATCTTGAATTCTTCATGACGGATGCTCCTACTACATGGGGACAGTCCACCCAATGAAGACGTCTTTGTTTCTGTGCGCAAACTGATGGCAATGTTGTCGACAGGCGCCGCACCCATGACGTCGTTGACATAATCTAGACCACGGAGAGTCTGGCGACCGCCTGCAGCACTAGAATTTACCAACAAGTCCATATATAAATTGCTGCGTGAATCAACAAGAAAAAATTCACTTCACGTGCCATTATGCATTACCGTTTCACTGTTTGCTACCACATTCAAACAAATTTCTCACGTTGAAGTACAGCCGTGACAAGTTCGCAGGATATACACAGTGATAATCACAACCCTTTATAGTATTGTCATGCACAACGGGCAAACTTTTGATCGTCGTGAGGAATACATGTGGGTAGTATGGCTCATCATCATGAGCATGATTTAACACCTATATGGAGAAGAAGTTGCGCCTGCGAACTCCAAATTGGAGGTCGCGTACGAGGCCTTTATTATTGCTCGTAGCGTTAGCTGTAGCATTTTTTGTCGTGGTACAGCATGAAACCACATTGTCAATTGATTTGCCCTCCTTCCCCGGGAAACATGAGCTTCCAACTTCGAAAAATGGGACCGAGAACCTGGAGAGGAGGAGTCAAGCTCTACGCCTTTTCAGAGCTTTGATTCGGACATACTGCAACCAAGTGGTAACTCGACACGAAATGTCTAGCTTATCTCCCTTCGAGCAGACTTGCGTAAATGAAACCGAAAAGCGACCGAATGGGGTGTCGGAATGGTTGTGCTCGCGTTCCGCTTCGCTGCCACAGCAATTGGCGGAAGAGGGGAACTGGAATGGACAACTGCATTCGCAATGGAGGGAATTTGTCAATAGATGTTCAGTACACTGTGCACCGTATCTTCGCGCGAACAAGTTTCTTTCAACGCTTATTCTCAAGGAAAAAGGCAGTGGATCAGTGACTCTGCGAAGTGGTTTTAGAACGGTGATTCACGACTATGCAGTAGTGCATTCCCAAGAGATGATACTCGATCGCATTGTGCCTTGGCGCTCACCTCCTGACGTTTCCATAACTCATCCTGGCAACGTAGACCCAATGAAACCCTTAGTGCGTGGGCTCAGTTGCATAGTATCCGAGAGGCCGACGCATGGTCCATTAGCACACTTCGTCGGACAGATATTTCCTTACTTCGAAGCTGACTTCCCGTGTCAGACATATGTTTTCCCGAAGACCCCCGCTCCGTTGGTGAAGAACGAGGACACGTTTTATGGCCTTGTATCCAAGCTTACACTAGATCAAACCTCGAATATGCTTTTCCCGAAAGATTTGTACTGGCGGAAGAATGGTGTAGCCTTCGAGCATATCGCCGTGCTATTCAATAGAATAAGCACAATGATCAGGTCATCTACGAGCGCAATGCGGTTTAAGAGAAAGGCCTGGCACTACCTTGGATTTTCACAGGGTGGCCCACAGAAAACATGCCTTTTCAAGCGGAGCAATGGAAGGAATCCTGAGAATTTCAATCACTTGTGGGGGCTGCTTGAAAACGTACTCGGAAAGGTTGATATCCTCCACTTCAATTCGAAGGTTTCGATTAAAGTGCAAGCCCGAGGATTTTACTCTTGCTGGCTTCTCGTCTCACCCCATGGTAGTCATAATATCAATATTTTGTTTTCTCAGCCAGGCTCATTCTTCCTGGAGCTAAGTCCGCCAATGTACCGCTCTTCGATGTATCAAGACTTTGCTAACAGATCTGGCGTGCACTATCTTCGAACTTGTGGGAGTCCAGCGGGAAATGGGGCTATGAAAGATTGGCAGGACTTTTCTGTGTCAGAGTGTATGAACAATAAACTTTGCCGACAGAGTGCACGCGAGACTGCTTATAACGTAAACCTGACCGAGGTTTACAACAAATTGCGGACGCGGATAGCTCCATTGGGAAATGCGCTCGGGAAAGTTGGGGAGCAGCGAGTCAAATGATCGAACTAGATAGGATGCAACTCTCCTCTAAGTCGGCTTGAATTGTGTCTAAACAATACGATGACGAGTAACGTCTTGATTCAGGCTCGTGGGCGCTATGTTTTGACATATCAACCGCTTGAAGACTTCCGATCCCATCCACGCTTGAGCAACAAAAAACAGCATTAAGTCCCACTAATATGCATTGATAGCCGATATTGCGTTTTTTTATGGAGCTATCGAGCACTCAGCTTCCATTGACCACGGACATAGCGGCCAGAGTAAAACGTCGCGGTTTTGGATAAGAGGATCAATCCCATGGCGTTGGTTCTTCCTTCAGCTATCGTGACACTGCTGCGTTTTGAGGGCTACAACTCAGCTTCAGCTTCGATCCCCACTCTGCACCGTTGCGCATACCATATACATATACCCTGAATCCGTATTAGTTCGACTCGTACGTAAGTGGTTGCTTGACATCGATCGTAGCACTGTAGTAGATACAGGCTTGGTCCATAATGAATCACCAGTTGTCAAGTTCCTGAAGTGGATTGCCCTTTGAGGGTTCACGCGGGATGCGGAACTTTCGCAAGCTGATGACGGCCAACGTTGATGCGCCACAATGTGAAGATGTTGGAGCGGTTTCGGGAGGGTTCACCCCTCACACTGCGTAGCGTAGCCAGTAGCATACGTGGCTTTCGGTAGGAGCAATACACACCCGTTGGTATTGTACTGTTCCAGTAACCATCCATGTAAACGACGTCTCCTTTCCAAGATTCTACTTGTGCCCGCCAAAACGAGTCTAATTCCCCCGGCCCCGCATCAAGTCTTTTAAGTTACTTTGGGGAGAATACCAGTCTCACACTTGTGGACAAGTGTGAACTGAGTTGCGGGCCCACCAGTGGGGCCACCACTTCCTGGAACACGACAAACATTTCGTCCACTTCATCTTATTTATAATGATCCATTCCGTGCATTGCTGGAAGCCTTTGTATACCAGTAGGTGGGGCTCCTATATTGTAAATATTCAACGATTAGAGAAACTGTTATATTTCTTTCTTCATCCTGCTAGTGAAGTGTAGGATAGATTGGGAGTTTGGCTGAAGCCAGCAGACGTCCAGGAGGAGCACATTCAAGGCATTTTTGCCTCGACTCCGTTGTTTAAAAGGTGAGTACACCATCGATTCGTATTGTTCATTAGCTATTTCATTCACCATGGACATGAATGTGCCCATTGAACTAACGCAGAGAGCAAACGAGCGCTATTGGACAGAAACGGAAGGAACCATGGTATTACAGGGACAGGATATTTGGCGAAAACACCCTATCTTTAGGCATAAGATTAAAGGAGGAAGATACTGGGGTTTAAATGTTGCCATTGGCGTGTGGGCTATGTGGATGTGCAAGGATGTGGTACAATATAAATTCTTCACGCCAGCACCTCATCATGGTGGAGAGAGTAACAATGGAGGGCATCAGTAGTGATACGTTCGACAGCATTTATATATTGCAATCAAGCATAGCGTTGTGTCATGACGTTTTTTTCACTCATCGCAATTGACCGCAAGTATCCATTCCGACTGAAAATAAGGGCGCACGAAGTTGACCACTTAGAAGCCCAGTTACCGATCAGTTAACTTCGAATAAACGTACAATGATGCACATATAGATGCAATATACATACAGCTTTACTGTTGCGAATACGATGATTCTTCGGCGAGAAGCTGCCAATCCTCTGAGCCTCTGCCTGCTGAGCCCACACGTTCACTCGACCGTATCACCATGTCGGTATCAGCTCAGCGGTGGTAAGGGTATGGCATGAGTGCAATTTTATGGAAATGGGGGTGATCCCGTAGCCGCAGTCTGAGGATCGTCATCATGGCGTCATGACTCATTCAATCTCACTCGTGCGGCAGCAGAAATATGCAGGTTCTGTGATGCGTTTTGGTTTGTGTATGCTCCACTAGAGAAGATTAGCATTTTCGTTTGCTAAGGTTTCGCCAAATAAGAGGGTTGGCTATTTTCCTTTTGTCGCCGTATAGCATACCCAAATCTAGAACAGTAGAAGTCACGATGGGGGAGCGCAAACATATCTCAGAACAGCACAAAGCCGCGATTCGCAAGGGAATAGGGGAAAGAATGGAAGCACGTTCCGATGACCAAGAGCAGCAGATATTGTTTAAAGCTCTCCGAGATGTCTCAGGTTTTGTTGAGGGATGTGTCAATGCCGTACAAGGGATAACTGAGGAAAGTGTGCGACACTGGCTGCGGCGCTGTGACTCATACCACACTGTTCGGAACGATTTTATTGAAGAAACAGCAAAGACCATTATGCAACGTAAGTACGATGGGTAGTTATCAATTAGGGGTTCTCGTCTGCCTTCAATCTGGTCATCTCAGATGTCCCGCAGAACGACGGCTTCGAGAAAATCGATCAAGCCCATAAAACTAGAAGGCGTATTAAGCAGCATATCAAAGAAGAGTCATTTTGTGAGTTGCATACCCATTTGATGGGTATGGGAAATGCTGAGTTCTGGCTTCACTATATTCACGGCTGGTACGTCCCGCGGCGTCTTCAGCACATGTGCTCAGAACTCCGTCTACCCTTTCGTCCCTCGGAAGGAGACTTGGGAGAGCGTATTGCCACGGAATGCGAACAGCAATGGAGGTACGATCTGATGTATAGGGACATCTTCCGACACAAGCAGGGTGATTGGGCTGCACTTGATGACTTTATCGAATTCCTTAATAACAGGTGGAACGGAGACGACCAAAAGTTTTCAAACGTATGTGCTTCCAGCCATGAAATTCTATGTCACTGTTTGGGCAGTCCCATAGACCCTAGTAAGTGGGAGAAAGTAGACATGAGGAAATGGAAGTCCCATGTGACCACCAAAGCAAAATTTGGCGCCATATCAACTGCTGATATTGTAATTAAAGTTGAAACGTTACGCACTGCGTTCGACTTGAGTCCCTATATGCACCCGACTACATGCGAGAATCACATTTTGTCAAACCTGATGCTGGATCCCCTTAAGGTTAATGATGCTAATACAGCATTCCGAATCAACGACGACACCAGGAGATTGTTAAAGACATACTCAATCTGGAATGCGAGGAAACAGCGTATAGAGCATGAAAGAGGATGGCCTGCCATGCATTTATACCGAGTTCTTGGATTGGATTTTCCGCAGCATCACGCTGTTCCTCCAGCGCATCAGATCGTTAGAGGAGTTTTCCTAAACTGCTTCTCAATGCTGAATGAGGCAGGCGAAGATGCGACAGAGTACAGCTTACAGCAATATCGTGGTAATTTTTCTCCGCAGTTTTATCCACGCCGATTCAAGCTAAAGGACGATTTTTATGAACAGGACTTGTACATTCTGCAACTCCTGCTAAAATGGCAGCAGGAACGTTACCGTCAATCTGGGGTGCTTTACGTTGAACTATCCGTATCGATCCATGACCTTCTCCGCCCCTGGGTATTTCAACACTTGCTCTTGGACGGCCGCCGTAAGCCCTTCGATTTAGATGGAAAGGATGCAACGACAGAACGGCTGCAAACGCAGCAGCAAAAACCTGAAGAACGAGAGCAACAGCAAACACAACAACAACCTGAAGAGCGAGAGCAAGCGCAAACACAACATCAAGTACCAGAGCGGTCACAAACGTACACACAAGAAGAGCAACCTAGTGAACCAGAACAAACACAAACACAAAAAGATGAAAGGCAAAAGAAATCATCAAATAAAGTTCTATTTTGTTTTCTTGGGGGCTTTTCAAGGTCTATAGTTGCACTTCCCGACATCCCATCTAACGATATCGCACGGAACACGTGGGAGCATCAACTCTTGCTGTGCGATCAAGATGAAGGTCCCTCTCTTGCATCTCTACGAGAGCTTCAAAGCGACGATGACTGGAAGCAAGTCACTCGTCCATTAGAAGTTTTGAAGAAATTTATCTCCTACGATAAGAAACTAGTCTATTTAAAGCACGTAGTTGGACTAGACTATTTTGGGGACGAGCAAGGGCATCCTTTCATTGTATTTGCGGCTCCTCAAGTATCGGAAGTGATAGCCAGACTACGTCGTACATCGTGGGACGAATCTGAGAAATGGGCAACAGAGATGGGACACTACAATATGTTTGGTATCCGAATTCATGGAGCGGAACTTCAGATAGCTGGAAGCGAAGACCGCTCATCTCTGTGGCATATTAGCATCCTGGTTTCTCATTTGAAGGAATTCATTGATAATATGGAATATCACTCTGCTCTGTGGTTTTCGAGAGAGCCTGAGTGTCCTTCATTTGTGCGCATTGGCCACGGCGTTGCTTTCGTTACAGCGGATAAGCTGGAGTTGTTTGAGAAACCGCTGCTTTCATGGCTAGAAGAACTGCAGATCCCTTTGGAGCTGAATTTGACGAGTAATCACTACCTGCTTCCCAGGGCTAATGAATTGCATGTTCTTGGATATCTTAGAGACCGCTGGCGCACAATTGGTACCCCAGTTGCATCGAAGGGACTGAGAGGATTGGTTGTACTATGCTGCGACAACGATGGTGTCTGGCCCCTAGAGCTAGCTAGGTACCACGTTTCAAAGGCCGAATTTACTTCGATACCAGCTGAATTTGAGAAAGCTGTAACGGAGCATTGCTTCATAGATGAAGACGTGAATGCATTTGTCGAAAACAGTAGAAGATTCCGTTTTATTCGGAAGAACGAGAGTCTCGAGATCCCCAACACCTCGCGTCGTCCCAGAAAGTCACAGCCTGTCGTGTCCAAAAGTAAGCACTTTTTCCCCCTTCTTGGGGCTTCGTTGGACGATAGCAGCTCAAGAATACATCTTTCACCGTACGACGATGTTTCGGGTGGGAACAGTGTCCTAGAAACGTGTGACTCTCTGCGTCAGTTAGGGGGGAAAACTTCGTCGTCACCCGGTTCGTTGGAAAGTCTTGCCATAGGGTTTCCTAAGTCTACGGGTGATAGAGAAAGGTTACCCGCGGCGCTTCTACCCTTCAGCTGTCCGAGCTCAGATGGTCTGGAGCGTCTTGTACATCCCGGAACTGCGGGCACTGAGGGTATTTGGATATATGCAACGAAAGAAAACTTGGTGAGTGCCCTAAGTTGGGCTGCTGCGTTGTGGATTAGAAACTATGCTAACTGCTCAGAGCAACTTCTTGTCACGGTGGAGCTTTTAGGCGTCAGTGCAATCTGTCGTAAACAAATTCCGAGTCAGCTATGCCAGGGAATAACATGTGGACTCATTGCAGGTAGAACAAGTGTTAGCAGCTCGGATATATCTCTAGAGCAATTTGAGAGCCTTCTATTGCGGGCGCAATCCAATACCGACGTTTTTGACTCTTCGTATGATAGCCGGAAGGGTCAAGTCTTTGTTCGCCCTCGCACGTGCTGCGAAACATTTAAATTTTCTGGAATGTTGCGACAGCTTCTTGAGCGGTTCTTTATTGTTAAAGATACTATTTTCCATAAAACCCACATAGGCCAACCAATGTTGCCCTGGAAGCAACATAGTTGGTCTGTTTTCAACTTCTTGCTTCGTTTACGAAATTGTCATAGCGAGTGCATCCTGTTTCAATTCATAAAGATAGTACTGGGTGAAGATCTGGTGCAGAATATCTTGGACCAGCTGCGGCAAGGCCATCAAAATCATTGGATCGCCGACGCAAAGTCAAAGTTCAAAGTAACGGAGATGCTTCCCTTGAGCACGGAGCACCCATCGACACTTTCAAAAAACTTGGATCTGGACTCTACCTTGTGTAGACCTGTCCCGGACAGGAGCCACTCGAATGACAACTACTCGTATCTGCTGGGGTTGTCAAAATGCTTTCATCCCCCTCTTGCTCCGGAGTGCGCAGCCCTGGCTAATCTTCGTGACCCAAATGAGCAGCAAACTGTCTTGCAAAAACTAGCGGCTCGGGCAGAGTCAGTGGACAGCTTTTACTCCGCTGACTGCTTTTTTCAATATATGGACTCACAACTCACCGGGAATCCGACGATATTTGAACTATTTTCTCAATATAATCCACCAGAAAATCTATTGGGGAAGTTGCTTGAAGAATGCGTTTCGAATAGACAACTGTATGAAAGTGTTCGCTACGCGTGGTCTCCCAAACCGCATACTGCGTGGCACGCGTTGTGGCCGTACGCTCTGCAGAAAGCTAAGGACGAAAACAGGCAAAGCCACAAATACCTCCTTCGCTTGTACGGGTATTATGCCCTCCGGGGAGATAATCCTGTGACACGTCTTGATCCAGTTGAATTGATGTTTATCCTTTCTGTCGGACCCCTTGATTATCATCGGGAAACATACAGCGCAAAAAGAAGGAAAGTCGAGTGATACCGGTATGAGCAGCAGGACAAGCTTCACATCATTCACGGGCATAACATGGTGGCGACGTCCGCGGTCTCTTCGGTGGCCGTTCTCCCTCTAGCCAGATCAACGCGTTTGGGACCGATCATAATCCAGATGTTCGGTTTCTAGCCGGGTTTTCAAGATCCGTTGTTGAAGGAGAGTACCAGGTCAAGAGATGTTGCCAAAGCCACTTGGGACAACAGGTTACCAGTTGGGAGCATCAGTCTTGGATATGCAGTGAGGACCATGGCCCATCGTTGGCACCTCTATGTAAAGTTCATAGTGGGAATCAAGTGGTTCGCCCACTCGAAATACTGGAACGGTTCTTTTCCTCGAGATCGGTCCTAGGTATCATCAATGTACTGTTGGGATTGCTTGGTTTGGGGACGAGCAGGGCGCCCTTTCATTGTTTTCGCAGATCGTAGAGTACCGCGAGCAGAGAGAGTGGCGAGCTACAGCAAGCCTGCGTCTATGCGCGTGGGAGATATCTCAAGAGCGAAGCATCAAATTCTGTAACATCTTGGTATTCGCATCCACTCAGGAGAGATCCACATACGCGTGAACGACTTTCCAAGATGTCTCCAGGGAAAATACACAGTATGCGAGCACTACTTGTTGGTTTCCAGATTTGCCTCCAACTTTTCAATGTTTTGCTGTACGTCAATTGGTATTCACTCCGCTGCATCGAGCCTCCAGTTTTGCAGCAACCAAGTGAGAACACTGCCGCAATACGAAACACGCTACTGGAGCAAGCAGGGAGAGTTACAAGTTGATTAAATGACGCCGATTGTTTTTTCCTGGATATGGAAGCCACCTTCCGAGACTAACCCTCCGTGAAACAACACCAAGACTTCATGGAAAGCTGCTTTGTTAATGCCTTAATTAAGGCCAGCTGCGGGACAGTGTGATCTACAGGCGTTCTGTTGAGTGGCACAACCTGTGGGAGTTCACGTTGAAGAGAGCTATAAAACAGGGAGGAAAGAAACAACGAGAGGATCTTGTTCAGTTGTACCAGTGCTACACCCTTAAGACAACATTCTATGAAACGCTTGCATTCAATGGAACTGTTTCATTCTTCCCGTCGGACGTTGGCTCGGCCAGTACTCCCCTAAGACGCCTAAGCGAAGAAGGACGTGCAGATAGAGTTCGATCTTATCATCATGGTCTCTGTGGGTCGTCATATGTTGGCTGCTGCGAAATCCCGCTTGAGCAATCCCGTCGCGGTGCTGTACCCTTGGTCACGACTCGTGGTTAGAGGACATTGATTTCCAGAACCGAGCATTTAAAGAGATGATATGTACAGAACCAAAAAACACTTCATAGACAAGTTCGACAAGTTTAGTTTCCTCAACTGACCATCCGTTTTTATGCATCCACCCTGCATCCACCCCCTCGGGTTGTTCTTCGTTGGAGTCGCAGAAGCAATGCTGCAATTCCAAGTTAGCAGTTCAGTAGAAGACGGGGTGCTCACTCCCGTTTCACCCAATCTGTACACTTAACAAGGAGGTGGTATTTCTTCGACAGGCAAATTTAGTTTTCTAACCAGATCTTTGGGCAATGCATACACCGGATCAACTTGTCTATAAGGCTTTCCCGTATCATCAAAATGATTCAGCATGCAGAGGCCACATATACCAAAAAATGTATGAAAAACATCAACTATATTCTGCGGTCTATCTGAAATACCACCATCGCAGATGTCTTGGCATTCCAGAATAAACTTTATAAGCGCTTGCTTGTCTATCCAGTGACTTCGTTGGAGCATGCATAAACTGGAAAGGACCCACCAAGAGTAGCAAACATCTGACTGTTTCTCTGGACGTCCATTTAGTCCTCCAGAATCACACTGGCGCTCGCAAAGCCACCAGCCGAGCAAGTCGGCGTCTATGCGATGCACAGCTTTGCCTATGGACAAGGCTGCAACACAGCAAAATATTTGTCCAGCATGGGACTCTCCTCCCGGAACAACACCAAAGCCACCATCGAAATTCATACACCGTGCTACAAAGTCAGTGGCTTTCTTAACATCAAGTTTGTCCAATTTCCCCAACAGAGCACAACAGTTCAAGGCGCAGTACGAGAAGCGCGTGTCCACTTCTCCCCAATGATCTCCTACAAAGGACCCATCCTCTTGTTGCAAGGAGGCTACATAATCGGAGACTCTATCTGCATCAATTTTATCTAGTTGATCACATAATGCCAGAATCTGAACAGCGCTCAGTGTATACAGCAAATGAGGATCATGCAGTAAGTTCCCACCAAAACCTCCAACATCGGGTTGGTAACACTTCATGACCCAATCGACAATGTAATCCGTATCCATGTCCTCCTCGGTCCCCATCAAATGCATCGCCGCTACACTCCAATAGATCCCACTGATGCGTAGATGCTCAATGTACGCGTATTCCAGGGTGGTTTTCATCTCCTCCGAGTCCAAGGACAGAATGTACTGCTTATGTTTCTCCTTAGCAAACACTTGCCGCTCTTCATATGTGCCCGTGGACACAGGAATATGCACATCAGCTTCATCTCCTGCAGCGCCTGGCTCCTTGTCAGCTTCTTTTTTCCTCGACATGGTTCTTCCGCTCGCCCCACAACCAACAAGAACTACTGAATAACACAATCATCTAACTATCCAGCAACGAATCGGAGTACATACTGGCGTATACACGTCTTTGTATTTTAAAGGGCATCGCCATCTTCACAAACTTCCCGAAGTGAAAATACGGGAAGTACAAGACTTTCCGCATCTGTCCCCTTCCCAAGCTATTGCTTCTTTATGCAGGTATCATTCTACCACAAGTCAATCGCATCGAAGGCAGAAACTAACCAATGTCGTGTCTTGGTACTCGTTGGCAACAAGGAGATCGAGACTGGAGTGTGATAGCGCGATAGAGTGGGAGGGTCGTCAAGTTGAAGGCGTTCCATTTTCCAGACCTTTTTTGTTTCTCTTAGATCTCCCGTGTTGTTTTCCTTCCGTGTGGCCACGCCGCGGTTTACCATAAATATAGTGTATGCACGGACGTATACACCCCACGATAGCGGTTTAGCTTCGTTTAGGCATTGGTACTGATATATGGATCACTGGATTGAACAGACGTGGCGCTAACATGACGTTCTAGGCACGAATAGCTCTTGGCAAGCCTAGGTATTGTGTCAAATTCACGGATTCTCAAGCATTATACAGGCTCTAGAACTCTGGAGAACAAGATGGCAGCTTCTCCGGATCCACAGCAAAATCCCCCAGCAGTGCATACAGCTAGCCCGGGCAATACATGGCCGACCGACCCCAAGGAGTATGACCTCAAAGATGAGATTGGCCAAGGTGCGTTTGCCAAAGTGTGGAAGGCGCGATGCGAAAAGAAGGATGCCTGGGTAGCAGTTAAGATAATTTCGCTCGAGAAACTCAACACGGCAATGGAAGACATTCAAGCTGAGGTTCGCACAATGAAAATGTGCCGTCACAAAAATGTGCTCGAACTGCACTGTTGCTTTGTTGTGGACACCTTTTTGTGGCTGGTGATGCCTTTGATGGATAAAGGTGAGTTCTGTTCGTTTGAATTTTGTGTGCAAATTGGTCTCCCAAGTTTGATTGCTCTTCTACTTGTTTCGTTTTGAACAGGCTCGTGTTTTTACATGCTTCGTTCGCTTCGGAAACTCAAGAAGATCGACGAACATGAAGGCTTGGCTGTATGTGCGCATATGCATATTAAGAAATAATCTTTCCCTGGCTTTTCATAAGTATTTGTTGTTATTCCAGGAAGAATGGATTCAAGTAATTTTGAAGGAAACTCTACAAGGCCTCGAATACTTGCACGAGAGTAAACAGATACACAGGGACGTGAAAGCAGGCAACATACTTGTTAGCTCATCAGGCAGCATCCAGCTGGGAGACTTTGGAGTCGCGGGATGGCTGAATGATGGTACCGCTCGAAAAGATGGAGAACGGGATACATTTGTTGGGACTCCTTGTTGGATGGCTCCCGAGGTGATGGAGCAGAGTAAAGGATATAACGAGAAAGCAGATATCTGGTCACTGGGTATTACCGCTTTTGAACTGGCGCGCGGGTACGCGCCGTACAGCAAGTATGCTCCGATGCAAGTGTTGATAAAGACTATACGCGAAGCTCCACCGACATTAGAGAGTTACGAAACACCATCGGGCAAAAATACTCCGAAGTTCAGTTCCAGATTCAAAAACTTCGTTGCGCGATGTCTGGTGAAGGATGCCTCCAACAGACCATCCGCTCGCGAACTGCTCCAGGACAAGTTCATTCGCGGAGCTCCTAAGTTAGAACGGTTTAGAGATGAGTTTTTACCTATTGTACGTATTGCGTATTCATTATGTCATCCGTGTTATGGCTAGTATATCATGCTGTGTTTGGTTGTTCTTTGTTCAGATTCCTACTGTTAGCAACGACAACGCAGCGACCCTGAAGGAAAAACCGACCGGTTACTCTGCATACACGATTACATTCCCCACAGAGGAAGAATGTGTGCCTGGTACTACCTGGGATTTCTCTGGCGCACCTAGCGATAGTGGGGCCCCAGAAGACAAGAAAGAGGTCATGGATGAAGTGGCTGAAGAACTAGGCAACGATGAGCGCGCTAACCAATCGGATGAGGATGACGACGACGACGAACAATGATGTTGAAATTGTGGCCGTCGACGGTATCTTCCGTTACTTGCTAGACTTCTTCTCCCAAACATTCAAAATATCACATGACGAACCGGATAGGGTTCTTGGGAGGCGCCATTGAAGTTGACGCATCCACGGGGTAGTGGTTGGTAACTTACTTGTAGTATTATACTGATACTATTAGCTTTTGGTAGTATACCAATCAAATGGCGATTTGACCATACCTCCAATAACATCATTAATCCTGTAGTATAGTGGTGTATCACAAAACGACTCGATGCATCACCTTCCGTGGCCCAAATAATCCAGGTCTTTTGCCCTCATGTCGTGCCTGCCACCACGTCATAGATTGCAGTTCCCACGGAACATCTCAAGAATTTTTCAGTTGAATTCACGTCCCTCAAGACAGTTCCATCGAACACTCACACACTACAGTCAATCCCAGGCAGCTATGGCGTCATCTCTCCCTGGAGGTCCTACGATCCCATTCAGTGGATCGCATAATGCCATTGATAGACAAGGTGCTGGACAACGTAAGGAACTAAGGTTCTTTTCCAGTCTCTTTGATGACTCACAAGATGCGGAAGTCCTCTTGTTCAACAATTTGAAACCTTTGGCGGTCAGCTCGAAGGAAGCCGGAGGGTCGGTGCACTTGGCTTACTTACCGGCGAAGCAGACGTTGGAGAGTCTGGGGATCAGCGAACTGCTCAAAGAAAATGACCCAGCTGCGATGGACTTCGTGGTCCTTGGGAAGTAAGTCTCTTGAAAAGAAGAGTTGCCATCTCGCACAAAATGATCTAATCTATAATACAGGCAGGTGAAGCGAGGCCACCCAGTAATTGCTGTGGAATTGAGTTCTCGGTTTCACGCAGATGGAACAAAGATATCCGAGGAATGGGTGTTTGAGAACTTGAAACGATATGGCATTTCGATAAGTGATCATGCTTCGTTTGTGGAAGGTAGGAAGTTTCTAGTCAAAGCTACCACTGAAGAGCAGCAGCACGATTTAGCAGTTTTCAGTATGGTCAGTAAGACAACTCTGGGAGACATGCGTTGCAGCACCAACGTCTGGAATCCTAGTCTTCTTGCAGTCTCGAGGGTTTCTAGCGTGGCACGCTCAATCTAGATATTGTGGCCATGATGGGAGCCGAACAGTATTGCTGGAAGGAGGTAAGCGATAATGTGTTTGTTGATAGTCGTTAGGTTTGGGCACTCTATCGTTGTGCGCTTAACCTGCAGGAACAAAACGAAAAAGCTTAACTGATATTCCGTTATATCCTCGAACGGACCCAGTTGTCATCATGGCTGTTGAACATCCCAGTGAGGGTACGTCTCTATGGATTCTGCGCGTCTAGCCAAGCTCGGTTGCCACGTATTACACGCTTCTCAGATAAGATTTTGCTTGGAAGAGGACACAAACATCCAAAAGGATTCATCTCTTGTCTTGCGGGATTCGTAGAACCAGGAGAAACACTCGAGGATGCGGTGCGGCGGGAAGTGGAAGAAGAGGCTGGAATTGCGGTGAATACAGTGCAGTACTATTCTTCGCAGCCTTGGCCTTTACCAAGGGGAGCGGCTTTTGGGCAACGTAAGCGAACACTAAACAATTGGTGTTGCGTTTCCCATCTCATTGCTATTTTCTGCAACGTTGCAGTAATGATTGGATGTATCGGAAAAGCAAGCAGCTGTAGTATAGTGGAATCCCCTAGTGAGATAGAATTGGCGAAATGGATCGATTGGAAAGACGCTGAACAGATGGTACAGAGAAGCAAGGATTCAACGGGACTACCGGACAAGGACGAAGCCCAATGGTCGATCCCAGGACCATTTGCGGTCGCACATCATCTCATCAAAGGATGGGTGGAAATGAAACGTCGAACACTACCAGTGGAAAGCATGCATGGAAAGCTCTTCGGCCCTGCCAAGTAGTTTGTGCTCAATTGTTACAGAGGTTGAGACTCTGTACATGCTTCCGTCATAAATGTCACTTGCTTGCATACTGACATGGAAATCCTGGCAAAGCGTATTCGCACAGCTCCCAATCGCGAACTCAGTGAACAGAGTAGGGAAGTTGAATGAGAATGAACGGGGACGTTCGCTTCGACCATGGTATTTTCCTTCTGTAGCTTCCTAAAAATCAATTCCTTATTCGCTGTCCATCCACTCCATCGCTTTCTGGCCTTGGTATGCGCCGCTCAGAGCCCCTAATTCCTGTCAAGAGCACAGCGGGCATCACTTTCTTGGTGCTTGGTCTTCAGGAATCGAGGGCCATAGTCGCCAACAGAGCAGCACTGCGGAGAATTTACGTCTTCATTCGGTCGATGTGTCAACTCTTCAAGCATTGTGATACCGACCGTACCTCTCAGCGAAAGCGAGCTGATGTCCGTATTTGCAGTACCCTGTATCAACCATGCCTCCGCTGGCGGCGAAGATCCCAGCAAAACTCAATCCAGCTACCAAGCTTGGTACACTTTTGCTTTTGACATAGCCTATAACCCCTCCGGCTTGGAGCAGTGCCGCGCGGAGGTGCTTCCGAGGCGTATTATTGATACATATACAGCGTGGAATCACGTACCCGACATGGCGTACATGACGCATGGGCACTTCCCGCGGGCATACTTGTTTCGCTGGCCATTGTGTACCGTAAAGGAAGACTATGTATTAGAAAAAACAAAAGCTAACTCCAGTTATCCCATTTTACGTACACGTGCATTAGCAACTTGATGTTACCTGTACCAATCCAACTCCACAGTTGCCGAGCGAGTTGACAACTCGCCGAAACTACATGTAGTTCTACTTCTACTTTGGTACTTAGCCCATAATAATATAAACGATACGTCAGACTACAATGTCACCGGCGGGTCTGAGTCTCACCGCATGCACCTATGCAACCTAAGGTCCTAAGGAACACAGTTCCTGGCGTAAATAGCTAGTGCGTGTGTGTTACGGATGCCTTCGAAGGCCTACTTTGCCAGACCGATGGCGCTTCCAAGGGCAACCCAGGGCACGCGGGAGCTGGGGCTGTATGCTACAGGGTTGAGCAGCTGGTACTAAACTCCAGTTAGGCCTCTCAAGCCAGTACGTTTACTTACAAGGTTCCTAGATACCAGAAGTGTCAATGGCTTATTCCAGTACGCAGGGCCACACAAGACTAACAACGAAGCCGAATACGAAGGCCTGCTGCTGGGATTGAAACTGGTCTTTGATGCGCTTGACGCATCCCCAAGTGAGTTACCAGCCCCGGTGGACGTCCGCATGGAATGCGACTCACAAACGATGGTGGATCACATGAATGGCGAAGCCCAGTGTCGCAAGGACAAGCTCATCCCGCTCTTCGAGGGGGCACGGACTGAATGGTTCAACCTTAAGAACCTCCCAATGGTGAGGAGCGCAGAGATTAGGTTCATACGCAGGGCTTCAAACTCGGCTGCCGACCGCTTGGCTAAGACCGCGTCAAACAACCCGATGGGTAGTGGTTCCTCTTGCTTAGACTAGTCACTGGCCGCCTAGAGCTACGCACACGGTAGATGATATCGAGAGGTTTATCGACTTCAGGCTCCACGACAAGCGGATCCTCGTCCACTGGAAGGGCTACCCAGAGGCAGCACGGACGTGGGAACCGGTTTCGTGGCTTCAGAAAGACCTGGGCAGCCGCACCTTCTTCGACCTCGAGCAGGAGATGTACTTCAATCTGGGCTATGTTGACGAAACTGAGGTGGACGGAACTCCTGGGCAGCCACCTCCCGCGTCAGGTGGTGGCTTGTCATTGGTCATAACTGTTGCGTCTGGACCAACACTTAATCCTGCCTGCACTGCGGCAACCGGTCCTGGCGTCGGCATCGCTGTGCCCGACTGAGCCTTGACGGTACCCCTGACATCGTGGGCGCAGGCATGGCTCCTCCTCCGATGCCTCCTGAGCAAAACCAGTGTTGTGTTCCCTCACGGCGCATGTCAGCAAGGCTGCAGGAACAGCGGGCCCGTCGCTGCTTAACACGGGCGTATACCGCTCCTCGTTAAGAGGATGCGGTCAATTCCCCGGCCGGTGGGCTATCTGTCACATTTGTGTGTGTGTGTTCCTTGCCCCCACGGTCAGAGGCGTAGCCTCTACATGGTGATACAATACAATGTACAATTTTTCAATTCAAGATGTGTATAGATGGAGAAATCAAGGGAGAACCGTCCCACAAAGACTTCACCAAGAGTAAATGCTCATTCAATCATTGAGCAAGTTTAATTTGGTCATTACTGCTGCCGCTGAGTAGCTGGAGTAGGGTGACACAGCAGTGTATGCGTACTCGAGACATGAGCCTTCTCTCCACAGGGTGGAGCTGCGACGGGCTCGGTGTAGGTGGCGTGCCCGCACAAACCAAGGCTGGGGAGGGATCCTGACTTGTGGAGTTCGCGGCGGGAATGATGCTTCACGGRATTCAGRTACCAACCGCAGAACAATTCGTGACTGGTTGTAGACAATTTGAGTTCCGCTCTGGCGGGGATTCCGCGATCTTGGACTGGACCCGGGATAGATCAGCGCCGGTACCCTCCAACCGTTCAACTGTAAAGAAGAATATGTAACACCAACATGGCATTATAGGTTCATTTAATGGGATCTGCTCCAATCTAAGCGCTGTATCCTTCCGATGAATTTAACAAGAGTAAACTCATATCCCGGCGCCTTATTCAGCAAGTCCGCACAGCACCGAAACCATGGGATGAAATTTCTCCAACGTCCCTGTCCGGTCATCGCTGAATACTCAGACCCGGACCTGAGGCTGTGGAGTTCGCGGCGGGAATGATGCTTCACGGGGTTCAGGTACCAACCGCAGAACACTTCCAGTGTCCCGTGTAGCCAGGCCCGGCGGATTAATGATCTGCCGGGCCAGATCGGCGGTCATCGACCCTGATGGTGCCGGAGCCCAACGCAACCGCGGAACTGTTGCGGAGAAAGATACTGCCCCAACCAAAGCAAATCCACATGTGGAGCATTTCTTGGAACGTTGGTGTTGAGGCTCGACAAGTAAGCTGCTGAATTGGTAGCGAAACGAAGCCGTTGGACTAACGATAGATAAAGACTAACGGTTACAAATATTATTGGACAACAACAAAGTCCTGATTTGGTGTAGTCATGACCGAGGCAGTCAAAAACCGTCACTTGGATAAAAAAGCAGGGCGTGTCTATGTTGACATTGAGGGCCAGGTGAGACGACCAACGATTCTCTTCTCTTGCACAGCATCACGGAGCCAACTGCGAACGTTGCCGTGGGCTGAAGCTTGCTGCCTGCTTGTTTGCTTGGTTATCGGTGATACTTGGTGCTGCTGCATCCATTATCTACCTCTTCTGTGGCACAGCTTTCTGATGAAAACCGTCCGGATTTACTCAGCCTCGAATTGACACCAGGTTTGTCTTCCCCGCCTTACCGGAGCCGATTGATTCTCTTTAGCTACTGAAATTGGACTTTGTTACTGCAGATGAAAAGATCGTCCGCGAGTTTCGTGTGTATGAGTCTGATGAAGGAATTCCGACATGGAAACTGGCCTTGTTTTCTATTATGACTCTCGGCCTGTACGTTTCGGTCGAAAGTTTGAAATGAACCCGAAGGTTTCATTTACAACTTCCACGGATTGCAGGTTTTTGTGTTATGTTTACTGCTGTAACTGCTGTAGGACTTTGGCCATTGGAAATATGAGAACACGGGCAGCGTTGACCGATAGAGTGAGTTCACCTTACAGCAGCTACCGTCATAGAAAATTAGCGTTGACCCCACGCAGGGACGTTTAGTATACTGGAAATCCCACATCGATGGAGAAAGACAAGGTGAAAAAGGGCTAGCCAGCTACAGTAGTGGGACAACTGTGGATTGGATCCACGTAGATGACGTGAACTCCATGCAAGTAGGTTGTCGCCGATGGTTAACATCCCAGTCCTATGTCAACGCTTGTGTCCGCTACAGCTCATGCTCCAAGCTACAAGGCGATTCCCGATAGGTGACTGCTGTGGCTTCGTTTCATTGGCGATTCTCCGAGTGTATTTCGGGTCTAAATATCCCAGCCCGCCCCTCAAAGATTCGTATGGTAGGTCAAAGCCATTTAGCATTTGAACACGATAAGAGTACCGACGTTGTACCATGCTACTTTCAGCGATAACGGAATCTGGTGCTTTGCAAGGCAAGGATACGCCGGAGTGGGATCGCTCTGGATTTCTCGATAAGGCCTTGAGCGAAGAAAAAGCTATTCAGCGGGCAGGAAATTGTTTGAAGTTTTTATACTTGACGGGGAAGCTCACGTTTTATTCTATTGAGGATAATATCGAGAGCGCACTGAAGACGGCGTTCGAGTTGTTGAGGTTCACTGTGCACCTGATATCCGCTGGGGTTGCGTACGAAGCAAAGCCGGATCCCGGTCTGGTACCGGCACAAGGGAACCTCTCCATCGACATCGTATCATCCAGAAATGATGATTGGGTAGACGCTTATCACAAAGAATCCGGTGAAGCCTGGAGCGAACTAATTATGCTTGCCCAAGGTATTGCAGAGAGCAAAGCAGATCCTGCCGCCCTCGCAACATCAGAACCATTTGCTGAGAACTTCAGAGTGTTGGAGAGTTCTAGCTTGCAAGAAGCTTTAGAAACTCCTCTCATACCAAAGAAAGAAGATGAAAGAGTGCAGATCAGTAACTGGAAGATTCCGTTAGCTTCACATGAGATGCTGATTAATGCGTTGCCAATTCAACCGCGCATGAGCTGGCGAGAATGCTTATTCGTTCCTACAGCCAGTTGTAAAAAACGATTCGTCACACAAAATGCGTTGATATTGACCTCTCAGCGTGGCATTAGCGTTTCCGAATTCAATGGGAGCGGTCATACCTATGAACTGTCAATGACGATGTACTACTTCGGAGACGTGGGTAGTGGACTGTTGATCAGGGATCCGACCGGAGACTACGGTTATTCTATGGACATCGAAACTTCCTTTGGGGCACTCAGATTTGAACCGGTGATGTCCGGTTTATGGCCGTGGACAGCACTTATTCCTGAACGCCATCAACAATCATTCTACCACTTTATAACCTGCCTCGAAAGAGCTTCGAAGACACAGAAGATGCTCGAGGCACCAAATGAAAGCGCCCTGCCTGTGAGTTCAGAGAAGCTCAAGGACATTCAATCTGAAATGGAGTTGTGGGATGATGAACAAATTTGCTCTATTACCGAATCACAGCAACTTTACAACACAAATACCTTTTTGCGTCTGTTCCCCATGCTGGCGCTCGTTTCCATGGGTGACCCTTATTTTGTGCAGCAGATCGTCAAATTGGCCACGTGCGCTTGGCGTCCTCGGCGGCGAGATCAGACTTTAATCCTTACCACACACAGAATTTTGTCAATCCAGAAAATCTCTAACGGGTGTTCGAGTTGGCCTTTCCGTTCTAGAGAGAGAATGTTCTTGTGGGCACCGCTGGCTCAAATGGAAGCTTTGAGACTGCGTGGTGACATGATGGTATTCTCCGATTGCTGTGGCAGCCCGCTTTACTGGTGTCTGTCCAAGATTTTTTTCTGTTTCTTCAGTCCTTCTACCGCTACAATTGATCTTCAGGCTGGCTTCGAAGGGTCCTACGAGGACATCCCATTCAACATTGGGCAGATTAACTTTCGTGCCTCAAAAGGTCGACTAGAAGATGGGGGCGCAGGATACCACCATTTTTCGGACACATTTAACCGCTTTCTATTGGAAAGCAAGTCTCATCAATCAAGACTCTCGCCCAGTATCAATAGTGCCTACGGTGGTAACTTTCCGCTTGACGGCACTGAAAAGAAGAGCACACAATCTCCTGAATCCCATGGCAGTGCCGTGCATGTAGAGAACGCGTAGTGCTAATACTCCTGTCTCAAGTTGTCTCCGCATCAAACAACACCCAATATGACAAGAATACGAATGAGCTTCCACTGATCCTCTGTGTTCCAGCTACTCTAAGCGAGTATTTCGTTCGTTGACTCATTGGGATATATTGTCAATCTGATTACTTGAAAGCATAAAGCCAATGCAAGCATACAAAGTTTACCCACATGTACACAGTGTACTACACACCCTATGTCAAACGACCTTCACGTGAAGTTCACGAGGAAATCCTGGCTTACCACACGGCTGTTGTAGGTGTGAACTACTGATGATGTTGATGGGATGGTTGGTACAAAGAAAGAGAAAAGGTTCCCACAGATCTAGTTCGTACAATGTATTGGATCCGACGAATATCAGCCTCAAGCATCTCCCAATGTCGCACAGTGTGGTTGTAAGTTGGTTAGAATTATGATGTCAACCCCCACCGCCCGACATACGGTTTCACACGTCTGAACCCTCTGTTTCAGAGCCACCAATATGGTCGAAGCGAATGATAAGGCTGCTATCAGTGCATGCTTTCTGAAGCACCCCAACCCAGAAGTGGCTTCACACTTTTTCCAAGACTGTCTAGGGCTCAAAGAGCAGCGTCCAGATGCGATAAAGGAGCGATGGCGACACAGGAATGTTTCCAAAGTGATTGTTTCCCCGAACCATAGATCGCTACCTTCTGGAGCATTCGTGTACGAAGACGAAGCAAGTATCCTTCGACGGCAACCTAGTGTTCAGTTCTCGCTATGTCTGCTTGAGGCAGATACAAACCACTCCGTGCAAGATGACATGGTACACCTTTCCATTGGAGTACCAGATCTCTCACTCATCCTTGAGCGGCTGAAAGAGAATCCTTCGCTCGGGAATATTAAATCGTTGCCGGCACCGAAAGCTGAGAAGTTGAGCACTGGAGACATTGATGCCATCGTAGCTGATTCATGCGATTATTTGTACCATGTTATCCAGTGCACAGATAAACCTCAAATTGTAGAAATCAGGTATTGCACCAAATCACTGAGGGACAGCATTGGTAGGTTCAACATTCCGTGTCCTGGTGGGACTTGGACGTTTGTCGCTGACTTACACCAAACCATCGTATTTGCAGAATTGTTTTCCGGAGTCCTGAAAATGAGAACGCTCCTAAGTGGAGAGGACAGAATTGGAGATAGGCAAGCATGGCACGTAGTAGAACATAGCAGTGCGAATGAGGTACGTGATTGATCGCGTGTTGTTATGCATAAAGACAGTATTGCAACTGCGGAGTGTCCAGATTCCCAAAAGGAACGACCTAAGAGCGAATGCATTTGCAAGCTTCACAGGGAACTTTGAGGAAGGGAAACGTGACAATACTGATGTTGCAACGAAACGAGATGGAGTGCTTCGCAGTATCCAATTGGGTTACTCGTTGGATCCACAAGGACTATGCGTGACGTTGCTGGGAGCATTATATCCTTTACAAGAAGACAGAATAAATGCAAATGTTGATCGCACTGGTGGCACAAAAATGTTGGAAATTTTGCAAGTACAAGAGGAAATCAATGAAGCTTTGGAAGCGCAGGAACGAATTCGGGAAGGCAACGGAAACGCAGCGAGTGAACTCAGCACTGCTAGCGAGAGCGATATTCTTTCAAATCGAAGTACAGTCAAAGATCCCGATGGAAGAAACATTGATGTGATCGGACTTTCCACAAGAAATCACAAGAGCAAGGAACAAAACTGGTGGAAGCGCCTGTTTGCCGACTAGGATCTATCAGCAATTGGTACTGTTCAGAGTACAGTGTAGTTGGTGCACTGGCATCGCCCGGCCCCCGAAGCCCTCTTCTCGCAAAACGCGATGCCAATCGTTTTTCTCAAACACTGAAAATATGCTCTGTTTTTACCACTGGGGATTTCAAGCATGTTCGCGGAGCGCTGGGGTCGTCTCCCGTTCCCGGTGCGGTAACTGAAATGGTCCATGGATTCCGGTACTTCGTACCCACGTCTTAGCGTCACCACGGTTAGTGGAGGTTGCATCGTCGAGGCCGTTGCGACGAAATAGAGGTTGTCTACCGGGCCATGTGTTATCCCCGACTCACCGGTGTAGATTGACTACTGAAGAGACTGGTACTCTTCCGAAAGCTGATGAGCGGCGATCCTCTGGTGGTTCTCTACCGTGAAGGCTTGGCTAGTAGGACTCCGCTGTTCGTCCCTGGAACCCTCACTACAACCCGTACCCAAATAAACTTACTAGGAATGTGTCCGTTTTGTTCGATCGTCATCTAGCAAAGCCGCTGAAGAACGGCTGGCAAAGTAAGATGTTGCGCATGCTTTTTTCACAGTTGGTGATATCGGCGTTTTCATGAATACCGCAGGAGTTTCTACAGTTCGCACTACAGCAGCCAATTGGTACTGCACCTGAGGTCCATAAGTTTAGAAGATGAGCTGCGCTCCAAGCGCGACATTAAGCAGCGACAGGCATGCTGTACCCTCCCAACCTCGCTGACGTGCTCTGGGACCCCACGCTGGTTGTGCTCAGGTGGCATTGGAGGTCCTACCACCGGAGGGCTCGAGCAGCTCGGTATCCAGCTACCTGAGCTATGACGAAGGTGGGGCTGTACCTGTCACAACGATGTCAGCTGGCTAAGCTGTGCAGCCTGGGTAGCACTGGAGAAGCACACTTCCAAATTTCGAGGATGTGCGCATGCCAGCGCTGCGAGAACGAAGAACCGAATGGGCACTAACCAAAATTAGGGTACGGCTGCGTATATAGCTCAACTTCCATCCCCTCTTAACTCCAATTAAGAGGGTAGAGGCCTCTCCGCAGCTGACTTCTAGCCCTGCGGAGACAGCGAACGGCTAGTTTGTACCGATGTATATTGTTCAAAGTCATGACTGCAGATTCCAACAATAAACAAACATCCTCAAAGCGTATACTTTGCCAAACTTTCAGGAGGAGGTTGACAACCGTGTGATAATGATACTCTCAGTACGACGGATCGAAATGGGGAGTGTAGATTTTGGACTTCGTATGACGTTAGTAGGGGCTAGGAAGGTAGGATACGTTTTCTTAACTCCAGAAGTGGTGCGAAAGTCTCGGAAGTAGTCCAAGTGCCGGCGACACAAGTTACGGAAGACACACAGCAGCTAGCAAATTGCCTGCTTGAGCAACGAAGCCCGTGACATGAAATGGTTCAAGTTTCGTCGAACCATCGGGGAAACGCATTTCTGGTGCTGGATTGGTGGCAACGCGGGCTAGACCGTGTTTCTTGATGAACCCGCCAGAAATTTTTTTACCATTTTCATTTTCAGCGCACACTGATGATCTAATGTCTACAGTGTCCCTTTTCCCTTGTCATCAATTAGTCCTCGGACAGACTTCATGTCAAACACTGAGGAATGTGCTCCATTTGCGCCTTTGTCAATTTCAGGCACGTTGGAAATGGGTTGTGGTCGCCTTACATTCGTATTACTAGAGCTGACGTACTCAATTGTTGTTGCCGGAAACGTCGTTTCCGCGTCGCCTAACGTCAACGCCGTTTTCAGCTGGGTGTAGATGCATCGTTGAGGCGGTTGCCGCAGAGTAGCGATGATAGCAATGTACTGATTTCGAATCATTCGCCGATACATTCTGCTCCTCTGTTTGAGTACTAAAAGGCTTATACTCTTCCGGTAAAACCTGGCGGGGTGCAATCGTCTGTCGATATCCTTTAGGGGACACCGCACCTGCAGTAACAATATACACGAAAGAAGCCCTTTGTTATGTCAATGTAAACTTTCTAAGGTGTTAATCCCAGACTTACTTTCGATACCTCCGTTTCTACCCGCTGGAAGTTAGAGGTAGATTCTTTAGCCACCGATGAGACGTCCTGCGCAATGGACCCTACACGATCTGCGACTCTTCGAACTTCTTCCAGAACATTTGGAACCCAGAATCGAGATCACTGGCGTGGCCTGTTACCTTCTGGATTTCCTTTGAATGAGTCTGTTGAGTACTGGTGAATCGAGCTTCAATTTGGCGCATCTCGCTTCGAGTTTGGTATAGCTCGGACTGGACAGAATCATGGGTAGCTGCGTGCTGATTGACTGTCCGCCATAATTCGTGTTGATCCTTCTCTAGCATTTCAACGCGAGAGTTTAGATCAGTCATATTTGGTTGTATGTTGTCCTCAATTTCCTCAATCTCAATCGTACTATTTATGACCGGAGGGACCAAAACCAAGGTGACCACCAATATGGCGGAAGCAAACGCTGAACCTGCTATTAGTGCATGCTTTCTGAAGCACCCAACCCGAAAGTTCATGCCGGCCGCGAGAACGAAGAACCGGATGAGCAAGGACTCAGGCCCAACCAAAATTAAGGATAAGTATGTGCGGCTGCGTATATGCCTCAAATTCCATCCCCTTTTAGACCTCTCCGCAGATGAGCACATGCCTTCTGCAGCTTCTACCCCTGCGCGAACCGGCTAGGTTGTACCGATGTATACTGTTCAAAGTCATGACGTGCAGATTCCAACAACAAGTGTTCCACTGGGTATTCACTAGATTTTGGACTTCGTATGACGTTAGTATGAGCTAGGAAGATTGGTACGTACAGTTAGCTCCAGAAGTGGTGCGAAGGTCTTGGAAGTAGCTCAAGCGCAGGCGACACAAGTTACGGAAGACACACTGAAGCTGGCGAAAGTGACGTGCTTGAGAAGCGATGCCCGTGAAATGAAGTAGTTCAAGTTTCGTCGAACATCGTGGAAACGCACTTCGTGGGCAACGCGGACTACGCCGTGTTTCTTGATGATCCCGCGAGAAGACTTTTTACCATTTTCATTTCAGCACACTGATACTCTAAGGGTATAAGCTGTCTATAGTGTCCCTCTTTCCTTCGTCACCAGTTAGTCCTTGGGCAGACGACTTCGTGTCAAACACTGAGGAATGTGCTCCATTTGCGCCTTTGTGGATTTCAGGTACGTTGGAAATGGGTTGTGGTCGTCTTGCATTCGTATCACTAGAGTTGAAGTACTTTATGGTTGTCGGTACGTCCTTTCCACGTCGCCTAACGTCAACGCCGTTTTCAGCTGGGTGTGAATGCATCGTTGAGGCGGTTGCCGCAGAGTAGCGATGATCTGCCGAGCCATGTGCTGATTTCGAGACATTCGTCGATACATTCTGCTCTTCTGTTTGAGTACTGAAAGGCTTATACTCTTGCGGAGAAAGCTGGCGAGGTGCAATCGTCTGGTAGGTCTGTTGATACCCATCAGGGGGCACACGGCTAGTGGGACTCTGCCGATCGTTACCACTATCACTGATATGATTGCCCTCCCATGCATAGGAATACGATCGTTTCGTTTGGTCATCATCTTCAGGTCCCAAAGTAGCTGAAGACCGACTGTCAAAATAAGATGTTGAACTGGCTTTTTTCACAGTTGGAGACACCGGAGTTTTCATTAATGCCGAAAAATTTTCTACAGCTCGCGCTACAGCAGCCAATTGGTATCTGAGGTCCATCAGTTGAGAAGACGAGTTGCGCTCCAACCGCAACACCCTATTTTCAATTGCAGTCTTTTGTGAATTGGTTGCTGTATTCATCTTCGCATAGTATGACTCAGTATTGTTGAACCCTTTCCTCACGTCTCCACTAAGAGTGTCATGTTCTTGGCGAAGCTTATTCACGCTATCCATCAACCATTTAATTTGGTCGTGTACTTGCTGCTGTACCTCTGACATCACTTTGTTTATGTCCTCATGCAATCTCTTGTAGCTTTGCCAAAAGTCTGCTTCGAGATCCTCCGTCCTAGAGCGCAGCTGCAGCAATATACACGGAAAAGAAGCCTTTTCTTATGTCAATATAAACTTTCTAACGTGTTAATCCCAGACTCACTTTCGATACCTCCGTTTCTACCCGCTGGAAGTTAGAGGTAGATTCTTTAGCCACCGATGAGACATCCTGCGCAATGGACCCTACACGATCTTGCGACTCTTCGAACTTTTTCCAGAACATTTGGAACCCAGAATCTAGATCATTGGCGTGGTCTGCCACTCTCTGGATTTCCTTTGAATGAGTCTGTTGAGTACTGGTGAATCGAGCTTCAATTTGACGCATCTCGCTTCGAGTTTGGTATAGCTCGGACTGTACAGAATCAAGGGTAGCTGCGTGTTGATTGACTGTCCGCCATAATTCGCGTTGATCCTTCTCTAGCATTTCCAAGCGAGAGTTTAAATCAGTGACATTTGGCTGTATGTTGTTCTCAATCTCCTGTCCGTTTTTTTCCGAGTAATGCTTTAACTTTTTGAGATACCGTCTCTGCTGGGACACTTCATGGGAGAGATTCTCTTGCTTCTCCGTGGAATTCGAGAACGACTCATTGAGCGCGTCAATTTCCTTGGCTCGACCGGATAGCTGCGCTCGCAAAGCGGAACATTCCGAACGCACAGCATCAATTTCTTCCACAAAGACTTGCGACAGAGTGGAGTATCCTCGTCGCAGCGAATCAATTTGGGACGCTACCGACGTCAAGCTTTCCGAGGTCGCCGACGTGGCGGCCTGCAATCGAGCTTCCAAATCCGCCGTAGAGGCCGTAGGACCCATCTTGGAGCGGTACAATGACATGGTGGGTTCCAATTCCAACCGTATTTAGCCTCGCGCGATCCACTACTTTGGAGGCTACAACTGAGACAAACGAATCGATCCCCTCCTTCCTCTATCTTTTGCGGTGTCAGCTGATGAATATCGAGTCCTTCACCGCCATTTTACAGCGTGCAATGACGCAGGATATGCTTCCTTTAAAGCCATAGTAGAGAAACAACGGACGCGACAATGTTTTCGTTGCTTCAAAACTTCAACTTGTAGCGTGTCACATCTATGTCTATCCACTTGCATTGTGCAGTTATTGCCCCATTATTAGGACACAGATACAATAAAAGTAATCATGGGTAACGGACCGAAGCGCCCAAAACGCCGTGCGCGGGCGAAGAAGAAACACTTCAAGAAGACAGTAATGAATCTCAGGAAGCGCACCGCCGATATGGACCAAGTGCATGTATGATGTGTTGTAAATAGTGGACAATGCTATTCTTGTACATGATTGAACACCTTGACTTCATTTTCTTGAACAGGAAGCGGTAATGAAGGAGAAAGAAGAGGGTAAGCAACTGCGCCCCTTCGACGAAGATTTACCAGGGTATGTGTGGCGCTATTGACATGCAGTCAAAATTTGTCATTGATGGGATTGTGGATTGGTTACTGCTACAGAGGCGGGCAATATGAATGCTCATATTGTGCACGGTACTTCATGAATGGAAAAGCGCTAGAGAACCACAAACGGAGCAAGGACCACAAGAGAACGTAAGCACTCATTCTCTCACTCGTTCCAACAGTGGTTGTGTAAGTGTGCGTAGCGATATTTTGTGTTCGCAGTGTGAAGCGAATTGAAAATGAGAAACCCTTTACACAACGTGAAGCTGATGCCGCGGCTGGCATGGCTCCCTCGGATACAAGCAAGGAGAGTATGCAAACAGTGAATAATTCCGCCAAAGCGAGCATCCAGCCTCATGGAGGAAAGTATGCGTCCACGAACTCAAAAGATACCAAAATGGCAGAGGGAGGCTCTTCAGTGCCAAAAGTAGATGTTAGTGCTGCCGACTTGCCGATGTGACGATCTCCTCACGGCTTCGTCAAAAAAGGAGTAAAAAAGCCGTCTTCGCGGTAGTCGAACTCTTGAGCCAGTACTTCGTCGCTGAGACCTTTTCGTTCACATGTTGCCTGGTTGAGAGATTGCTCACTAAATGAACCTTGTGGAGTGAGAGGGTGAGGAGCCAAACTTACATCTTCGCAAAAATACCAACTGTTGATGTCATGTCTCTCCCACGCTGACCCGGTAGACGAGGTGAACCCCTGAGAGACTTGAGACTCAAAAGACTGAAAGGGTGTTCAGAACCGCATAGGATATGTTGACTTACTATGAATGCAGTCCCTTTTCTAAGCTGCATTGCCACCGACAAATTTATTGGTATAGCCAGAAGTGGTTTTTTCATGTCATCGACGAAGACGACGAGAGTACCTGGAAGGATATCCAACTGATACGGAATTGATATCCAATGGTTCCGTATTTTCTTATCGCTTACCTACGCGTCTACCCTCACCATTGTCTTTAATGAAGGGGGCAAGCGGCTCAGCCGCCGTGAAATGCTCCAGTAGGTCGTACTTTATGTATGGATAATACTGCGGGGAACAGAGCGGTGATAATAGAACGCCGAACGACATATAATTCAATATCTAAATCCTTACCCGAATTTTCGATAGATGGATTTTCCCATCCCCAATGGACGTATTCTTTGCTGACCCCACTTTTGTGGTAGCGTCCGGTGTCAACTCTGGATGTTCCATAAACTTTGTGGTCACTGGTTCCTCTATCGGCATCCCGTCTACATGATCGACCACTGGGCGTGAAAAATGTGGCGGGCCGCTGACTTGAACAGAAACATGATCCTGCCACATGTCTCCAGTGTCGTGATTAAACCACGTATCAAATTCAATGGCTATCGAGTTTCGGATTCCACCATAACCCATGTCACTTCCTTTGCTTCGTCCCATTGTTTTCGTTCTGTTCCTATCATTTTGAATCACGAAAGCAAAGCCATCTCCACCGTGTACACTGCATGACTTGTACAGCTCCAGGAAACTGGGATCTCTCACAGTCCGGCAGTTCCGGCTGTGATCTGAGATCTGAAACGTGAACCCTGTTTCGAAACCACTTAACACTGGGTCCCGAATGGCCCTCCACACACTTCCTATTTGGTTGGGTTTAGATGCTGTCAACCTGGATACCGTGGATTGAAGATAGTTCTGCAACAACTCAGCGTAGCCCAACGAAGAATGAATTCCTTACCTGAGTCTTATAGCACATCCTCGCGGATCCGGTGACCGGTTCTTCAATTCTCTATGTCCGATGGCAGACAATTCATCTGGTGCAACCATGGAGATACTTCAAGGAGCCCGTCATCGGATAGCTATCTTCGCACTTACTTCCTATCTTCTCCGCAAACTCATCGCTCTCAATGGTTTTCATCTCATCAGTGATCACGGTAGATCCTAGGTCAGTCTGCCGGAACGCCAAAACATTGACGCAAGTAGTTAACTATAGTAAGCAGACCTTTTCACTCCGACAACTTACTATGATCCCTGGAAAAGAACCTGTGCCATCGGCTGTCCCATGGCGCGGTTGGTATAAGAACTGCAGACCAGGTCACTCGTTATACACTTTGTGGTCCGTATTCGTTGACAATTTTAGTTTCCTTTCTTACCTGCCCTTTTCCACACGAAGTCGTGGCTGAATCCCCGTTAAATACTAGCCCAGTTGTGTCGTTGAAATCAAAATAAATGAAATCTGACCGGAAAGCATGACAGAGCGAGTACAGCGCATTGTGTCCTGGACGAATACGCAGCTAGTCTTACCTGCACTAGACTCGGGCAGCATGCAAAGGGCCATAAATGCAACTCCCCAAACTACTCGTGATACGAGATACTGAGACATTGTATTGCAATATTGACATTAATAGGCACTTTTCTTGTATCATGCCATGGCTCTTGAAGAGCGAGGACTTCAGGCAAAGGCAGAGGGATAGGTATTTCAACCGGAATAAGAAGCCACTAGCGCCAGCAAAAAGGAGTCCAACACAATGTTTCTGACGTTATTAGTAATAACTCATGGAAATCTTCAATTTTGAATGAGCATTGGAAGGCGATGTTGAAGCTGTACTAAAAGCGTTAGCGGCGGGGATAACTTATCGCACGGTACTTGTCCCTAGAATACACATTTCGTCCCTATTCTAAAGTATCGTGAGACAAGCAGTATCACATTTGCTTGGCAGAAGTGTATTCAAATACTGTAGAACAAACAGTCTGGTCGGCAGACTTCTCAAACCATGGAACGTGTGTGACACAATTTGCATGGAGTTCCGACCAACTCGTAGTAGTAAGCTCACTTCCATACTCATAGTAGGGGCCTATAGATGACGGAGCCTTTAAAACTATTCATCCAGTGTGAGAGGCCAACTCTGGGCATGATGCAACGCTTCCTTGTTTGACAAAATATTCATATCAAACAACGTATGATACTGTCGGTATACGTATCGGAAGGTATCCATCTCTGTTGCTTCGACAATGTACCATAGCGGAGTCTTATCATCTTTGTCGACAATGTTTGGGTTGGCACCCATGCCCAGTAACGCGTCAATAAGGTCTGATTCCCTGTCCTCTACAGCTAGATGCAACAGAGTCTTTCCTTCTCCATCTTGCTGATCTAAATCAAACGTAAGCTCTTCATCGTCAAGTATGAGTTCGACTCTCTTTCTATCACTTAAGTGGTTACTCTTAAGAAGCTTATGTAGAAAAGTGTTACCTGCCGCGTCGGTGAAGTCTAATGATTCCTCCTCCAGCAACATTTCTTTGATAGCATTACGATTACCCTCCAAGGCGGCCCTTTGTAGTTTTCTTACTTTTCGAGGAGACTGAAGACTTCCGTCCGGTTTTTTCCGCTTCATTGGGCTTCGTCTTGACTCAGGAAACGGTGACGCACCATCTGCAGCCGAAGGTCAGCCAATAAGAGTCGCAATACAATCAGGACCCCTTGGAATGGTACATACCTGAATACTCAAATTCTATCGAGTCACTGTGCATGCTTGACTGCTCTTGAGCATGCCCCGGCCGCTCTTGAGCACTACTGGAAGTATAATGAGCATTGCTGGAAGAAGGCGGGGTCGCCTCGGGATCGTGGTCGTTTGCAACAACTGACGAAGTCTCTTTATGTGTTTCCGAAGAGTTATGTCTGACGGCACGCAAGTAACATTCCTCTGCCTCATTTGAACGTCCAAGACTATCCAATACCTCTCCTTTCATCTTGCATGTCAATTCGTTCGTAGAGTCGATGCGAATTATGCTATTGATGCAGTTCATGGCCTCTTCTTCCTTGCCTTGCTTCTGTAGCAGCTTGGCTTTGTAGTAGTATGCTTGCTCATACCTGGCGTTCCTTCGGATGGACTCATTGTAGCACCTCATAGCTTCCACCTCTTTCCCCTCCTTTTCCAACACGGTTCCCCTACCGCAACGAGCCTCGTTATACTGAGCGTCAATCTTAAGCGCAATGTCGAAACAAGTGCTCGCTTCGCTCAATCTATCTTGTGTTACTAGTGTAAGGCCTTTGCCACAATACGCTTCTTTACAATTGGAGTCAATTTGAAGCGCTTCATCATAACAGTACAGTGATCTCTGGAACTCGTTTTGTCGGTGTAAAAGTCGAGCCTTCTCTACGTGTGCGCAAGCATAATACGGATCCAAATTGATTGACTTCTCATAGGCATCTAATGCTTTTTCCAAGTTTCCCTGGCTTGCCAGTATCCGACCCTTGTTATAGCATGCTTCTTTATCCCACGGATCCAAACTGATCGCTTTATCATAGTGTCGGATGGCACTCTCTAGTTTTCCTTGTGCTTCCAGTGTCAGAGCTTTGCTCAGGAATAAGCGTTTATCAGTCGAATCTAGCCTGATGGCCTTATCAAACGATGCTAGAGCTTCCGGGTATTTTCCTAATTCTTTCAGGGCCAGGCCCTTCATTTGATGAGCTCGAATATGTTCGGGGGAAATCGTGATTACTGTATCATAGCATTTGACAGCTTCTCCGAATTTCCCGTTCTTGGCCAGTTCAAGTCCCTGCTCGAACGATGAATTAGCGTGCTGCTTATCCAACGAGAATGCTTTGGCATAGTAATACTGTGCTTCCTCTGTACGCTTCTGATGCATCAAAGCCAGGCCTTTGTTGATGTACGCCTCTCGAAATTGCGGGTCTAGACGAAGCACCTGGTCATAGCATTGTATAGCTTTGTCGAGTTTTCCTTGCCTCAGGAGTTTATTCCCTTGTTCAAACGTATCGGCTTTGCTACTGAAGAGCAATGAATCTGTAGACGACAAGAACGCCATGGCTCAATTCTTCCCTTCTACAGAGGAGTATGTCAAGTAGCCGAGTGCACACAACGCAGGATGGTAATAGTAAATAAATATGGAGACTGTCTTCGTGTCGATCAGCACGATGCAGGATCTATACTATCTCAAGACCCTATAGAGCAATGTACACCGTGCATTGCGCATTACCGTGGCCGGGTCTGCGAAGTTCACAGGAAGTGAGCTACTCAATGAGTCATATGTCATTCGCGAATCCCAGATTTAGTCGGATTCAGATTTAGTCGGTTGTTACAAACACTGCCAACTTAAAGTAGTATTTGATTTCCTAGACGGACTGTAAAGTCATCGTGTGCACAGAAGACCCGCGCGACTGGGCTGGCCAGCAGTAGCTGAGATGACACTTCACTCTGCATATTGGGGGATAGGATAGCTCAATGTGAACAGCGAAAAAAGATCTTTGGAACGCATCATCTTTCCAAAGTACCACTGTGTTGCTATTTGCTTAGAAATTAGTTCATTAGTGTGCTGCTCAACATTGTGGCTCCGAAGCACCACACACTGGAAAAAATGGTACACTGTACCAAATTGTCGTACGACACACCTCCGTTACATTTGGCAGACGGTACCATCATGTACTACCACGGAAATTGTCTGCCGCCAAGCCTGCAGCGGAGTGAAATTTTGACTTGTTGTCTGTTACATCCTCTTTCATGGCTATAGGTTCCCGAATTCCTATCACCACCTTGCATACCATACAGCAGCACCTTCCGAACAACTTGATTCCTTGCTCATATATCGGCGAGGTTCAACTGCTTATGTTGCGTTTTGAGCCGACTCTTTCAACAGAATCACCACCTTACCGTACACACACACATATGTGACAGATAGCCCACAGGCCGGGGAGTTGACCGCATCCTTAGCTTTGCGCAAGCACAACGATGTACGTGTACAGGTTCAGTGAGGACTAAATCGGATGTTTTGTCATCCATTTGATTCGATAAGCCAATAGATAAATAAATGGGAAAACCACTAATGCATTTTACATCACACATAGATCTCGTTGGTATATGGTAATATGTCACGTCGAAGTGATCCTCAGAGTATGGGGTCATCGCATCGTGGGGGTGGTGGAGGAGATGATACCCGCAATGCAGGTGTATATAGGTCCGAAATGGAAGTGCGACAGAGCAAGCGACATACCAAACAGAAGTCCTTTGATATAAGACCCTTGATAATAACAATGTTGGAGGTATGGAATAGCTGGTTCGGGAGAAAAAAAGTGGCTGACTTAACACATTCTCCTGTGGTATAATGAGCTACTACACCCACAGGACACTATAACAAGACGAGAGTTCCCCTGGGATAGGCGCCCGGTACAGCCCCATAGTGCATACGCTCGATATGTACGTGCACTGTTATCGTTTTCGGAGTCTATTTGGAAGACCACGTTTGAAGTGTGCAGGTACTACCACCGATGGCGAATCGAGGAGACCCGAGCGACTGCTTCTGCACTAAGATTGCCAGAAGCGCTGTGAACAAAATTCGCTGCCCAATCAATCAAGTCATAGTATGTTTCATGAGCGCGCGTGCGTGTCGCGTGGACCATGTTGCAGGGCACACTTGGCATTATCAACTGCAGTGGACGCCAGAGGGACGAAGATTTATCACAGGAGCTGCCAGTGGAGAATTCACTCTTTGGGACGGATTCACTTATGCGTTTGATACAATTTTCCAGGTATGGCATCTGCATTACAGCTGTTTATGTAGTATATCCGCAGCTTTAGCGTGAAGGCCTCGTCTTTTACAGGCTCACGACAGTCCTATTTTGTCCTTAGAATGGTCGCACAACAATGATTGGCTTATTTCGGCTGATCAAGGAGGACTGGTCAAGTATTGGTCCGCCAATATGAATCCAAATGAGGTATGGTATCTGCCCAATTGAGTTATCGTGTCTAGGGGGTCTTGTTGACTTTCTTCCACACGTTCTACAGGCTATTGAGGCACACAAGGATGCAGTCCGGGATTTGTCGTTCTCTCCGACGGATTCAAAGTTTTGTTCATGTAGCGATGACGGATCGGTGAAGGTGTGGGACTTCTGGCATGTAAAACAAGATATAGAGCTGACAGGTCATGGTTGGGATGTGAAGTGTGTTGACTGGCACCCTACGAGTAGTTTGATTGCTTCTGGATCAAAAGATTCGCGAATAAAGTTTTGGGACCCACGCGCTGGAAAAGACCTTAAGACCATGTAAGTATCCGTTTTGTCCTAACCAACAGGGCGTATTTGCTACGTGCCAGGTATTGCTTTGCTACAGTTCTAGTCATAAGCGACCGATATCGAAGGTGCAGTGGAACCCCAACGGGTTCTGGCTACTCACTGCCTCTCAGGATCATACGATGAAATTATTCGACATACGAAAGATGCAAGAATTCCAAACTATAAACTGCGATGAGCTGAAACCTGCCACGTGTAAGTGTTTCTTCGACGCACACTTTGCCTAGACGTGATGTTGCGATGGTGAGAATATGGAACCATGATAATTCAGCAATAGCGTGGCATCCTTTTCATGAGCGTCTTTTCGCATCGGGCCACGTGAATGGAGGTTTATCGTATTGGGTAACTGGAAATGAGAAACCGAACGCTCGAGTATGGAATGCTCATGATGCTGCCATTTGCTCTATGCAATGGCATCCTGCCGGGCTGACATTAGGAACAGGTGAGTATTCTCCTTCCTGAGTCAATGGACGGATTAAAGTGTGATGTTCAATATGTGTCCACAGGATCCGTAGATCATTTCAGCAAGTTTTGGGTCCGCCAACGCCCTGGAGAAACCAAAGAGCAGTATGCATACCAGGGATCAGGTAGGGCACGTCGGAATCAACAGTCGGTTACTGACGCTGAAAGGGCTATGGGGACAAGGGTATCCACTGGGCAAAGAGCTCAAAACGTATCCGGGAAGTTGCTTTCCTACGGAGCAGGAGGTGGCGTACATCCCGATATCAGCGGCAAACGAGAACGCGGTGAAGAATACACAGGGTTACCGAGGACGAAAATGCCACGTTAGTCTCCAGTGAATGACGAAATACACAATCAAGAACAACTTGGCGCACTGTACTCATCAGCTGATATCAGTGACATCGTTACTGCTGGCAGTGGGCCAGGCTGCATTACTCATGCAAAGAGACTGGTCTACCTTTTAGATCCATAGATCCTGCGGTTAGGTTTTCAGAGCATGGCTTGTATACTTCAGTTTCCGCAAAAGCAATGCAATCAACATCCATTGGTGGCGGGTTACCAGCGCTATCATAGATGGGATACACAATCCTCATTTGCCAGCGCTGTACATGCCCCCATAGCTCAGCGGTTAGAGCGCATCCTTAGTAAGGATGAGGTCCCAGGTTCGATCCCTGGTGAGGGCACGAGAGTTTCTCTTTTTTTGTTTTATCTTCCGTGTTTCCCAAAGCTGTCCTGTGTTCTCGGGTGTGAAGCTGCAAACTTAAGCATGTTATAATACAATGTTATTGCTGGTATTATATCAGCCCTTCCCGCACGTAGCTGAACACACACTCAGTTTGACCAGACTGTCTGGATGGTCATTACCCCGTTGAAACTTCAACTTTCGACAAGGACCGAGCGAGGGGAATTCCGTAGGGGATAAAAAAGGTGGCCTGTCTGGGGGCACGGGGCGCATTTATCGCCTTAACAGTTGTCCTACAATATTTTGTGTCAATGTGATGTGTCTTTTGATCATTTCTCCGTGTCACTGCAGTGGTTTCAGAAGTGTTTGGGCTGTAGAACCTTATGTTTTATGGCGTCGAAAATCCTGGGGTGCCGTGGAGCAGAAACATCAGAGTAGAAACACCTCTTGTTTTACTCGATTGTAGCTGTTCGATAGGAAAAATTCCGCGATCATTGCTCGTACTGTACACTTGAGATCAAAGGAATGTCATCGATATAGCTATAGTCTCTGTATTTAACGCACACGTGGGCATTAAAAACAGATACACGAGGGAAAATGGCGTCGGTTCAGGACATGATTTCGTCATGTGACGCACATGATGCCTTCCGAGCAGCTTTATGCGCAATCGACATTATATCACACAGTCTGGATGGAGGAATTATGCATGAGGGAGGCGCCACAGCTCAACACCGGGCGAGAAAAGCCCTATCGGACGCGCTCGTGGAGAGCCTAGAAAGCGGATGTCGACCAATTGTCGATATTCTCGTCAAATTGGGCTCAGAACCGGATTTTCCCAGTAGTAATAACGTTCGCCCCATTGATGTTGCGGAGGACTTTGGAAGGAAAGATTGGCTGGAACGGGAAAATCGGCAAAATGGAATTCCTTTGACTGCAACTGCCGCTAGTGCTGTAAACCAAGATGATGAAGGGCAAGGACCACAAACACGGAAAAGACCGAAAATGAAGAAATACGAGGAACCAGAAGATTTGCGAAAACATGTACAAAAACAAAATCTTGCTAAAAGGGAACATCAGATGACATCTGGATCAATGGGAGGCGACTCGCCTTTGGCGATATTGTGCCATAAAGGACCCCCAATACGGGAAGGGTGGCTAAAGAAGCTTGGCCGACATTTTCCCACTTGGCATTCAAGATACTTCTTGTTGTTTCCCGGACGGCTCGAATATTATACAAAAGACCCTTTCGTACCTAACTGCAATAAGGTAGCGAACGCTGAGAAGGTTAGACATCGGAAGCCTCGTGGGACTATTCGTTTAGAAAAACCGTGCGTTGTGGAAGATATTAGTGAAGAGAAAGGATGTTATTCGTTTCGACTGACAGCTCCAGGGAGGAGCTTAATCTGTTCTGCTACATCTCAGAGCTCCTTGAGAGGCTGGATTGCCGCTTTGCATGAGGCTTCTCAGCAGATTACTCCCCAAATGAATGACATCGACAACTGGTCTATTGCTGATTCGGAGGAAACTGGATCCACTAGTCCCCGTTCGAGTCGCGTGGGTGTTGACTTTGATTTATCGTGCAACGAAAGCAGCGGGGATGATGATGTGGATGAAATCCAGGCTCGCCGTCCCAGTTCGGCAAAGACAGACGAGTTCTACCCGAGGAAGTCGTCTCTAAAAACTACTTTACACATTCCTCATAAGAGCCGTACTAACAGTAACGCTGGAGATCTGTGTGGTGGCCCTCCTTCGGATACTAAGCAACATGTCGATACCGGCGCTGAGGCGACTACTGTAGAAACGCAAGGCAGATTCTCACAATTTCGCAACGGAGCAGTTGGCCACAGAGTGTGTCATTCCCCTAGTGATGCAAGTCCACTCCCTTCGGCGGCAGGCTACGCTAGCGGCAATGACGAGCCATTGGATGAAGATATCGAAGAGGCCATCGAGTCTACTCAGCATCGATTATCTGTATGGTCTATTGGGTCTGTAGAACTGGCCGAGGATATGATCGAAATTGGCTCCCAAGAAGATAGCCTTTCATTTGAGCAGTCCGTTGAACGTTGGTGCAATCAAATTCGCGAGTTTTTCAACGCGCAGATTCCTTCCAACAGCACCGAGTCTGCGCACCCCCGTGTCCCCACAGACATGTCGAAGAAAGAGTATGAATCTCGTGGCCCCGAAGTAAAGTGCTCATCGACGTTCAGCGAGCCAGAGGCGGATCCCTCCTCCCTGGGGACGAGCCAACAGCAGTGGTTAGAAGCGTTAAAGACGTCTATCGACCAGCAACAGCGTTCTGAAGAGGCTGACAGTACTGCACACGACATAGTGGCTACGCTTTTCTCTGACCTCACCGCTCGGACCACCACTTTTAACCAGAGAACTATCAATCAATTTTTGAGTCTACTGGCCGACCGTGAAGACAGCTCCTTGCTTCGCAATTCTTATGTATGCACAAGCCAACTCGAGGCTTGTCTCCTTTATTTGCTAAGTTCGCTCCGCGAGCCAATGGAAGAGCCTATAGAGAGTCCGATTGAACAAGAGCAGGTGTGTATATCCAGGTGATGCTACTTCGGGTAGCACTCTTGATGGGATACTGCTCCTGCAGGTAAATTCGTTGCAAGAAGGACACCGAGATATAGAGGAGTTTACCATAGATTTCGTATGTATTCAACCACTCCATCCCCTATTTTTCCCAAATCTTGTCCGTTTTAATAAAGGATTATGGAGGATTTTCTCGTCGCAGGTTTCAGCAACAGGACGTGAATTATGTGCATGTGCTTACCTTCTACTGGCTTGCGATGAAAATCTGATGGAGAAAGTGAAGAACCTTTCACGGGTTTGCCGTCAAGCAAGCTCACATGATGTTTGCTTCGATGAAGCGGGTTGTCTGTTTGCTGTTTTAGAGATTTACGTAAAAATTCGCAAGTACATAATTACTGGAATAGAGACCTTCCTCGAGGGCCAACGGGAAAAGTCGGATGCTGCAGAAGGTGGCAATGATGCATGGGAGACTCACCCCGCGCTTAGGAATGTAATCACTATACTGCAGCGAACAGATGTTGGGTTGGAAACTTTTGGAAAGCTTCACGATGTCTACTTGGATGAACATGTTAGGCCGGAGCTGCAAACATACAGTGCGAACATTTTCATTCAGGTCTGCAACCTCCTCTGCAGCGCTTGGAATTCACAATCTGCTCCTTTGATTTCTACGGTCTCCTACGAATGCGTGGTGGCATTGCGTGATACTTGCTCCCGTTGTAATACGAAGTGTAGAGATCCACATATAAGTCCAGACACTGTTGTGCATGTTGTGAACGATTTTGGTAATGCTGTGGGTGTGTTTCGTCTATTTAACACTAAAGTTGCTGGAGTAATAGATAAGGCGAGAGAGCAAATGGAAGTTCATCATGAAACTGTTCATTATCTCTCTGCCGAAGAGATTCGTAAGGAAGCTTCCGAGGCCGAGAAGCAAGTTCTTCATCATGGCCTGCGAGCTTCCGGTCTGTTGGCACAGAAGCTGGTGACCGCTTTCGACGATGATCCGCTTGAAAATGGTGTTGGTGAGGGGTACATGCCGACGATTTCAACGAAGCGCTACCCTGTTGGAAAAGGGTTCAGTGAATTGAACCGTCGGGGAAGCTCTGCGGGAGTCATCTCTGTAGACTCGGCGAATTCGCACTCCTCTTACGGTATACATGACGAATTCCGCGGGGCTAGATCCAGAAAGAGGCCCACAGCACCACTCCAGAAACTGTTCACGGCTGAATGGGATGCAGAGTTGGACTCAGAGAGCGCCACGGGGGTGATACCTAGAGTATGTGAAAACCTCAAGAGGCAGCTGCGTTGTGCCAGGGTTTCCCTCGACCCCTGGTTTGGTAAGGCCCAATACAGCCGATGTACAGCTCAGCTAGCTATTTCTTATTTGGCTCATCTTTTTGACGCAATCAAGCCGACAAAAATGTTGCGGAAGGCGCCGTTTAAGTGTACCCAGAAACGCCGAGAGCATATCGAGTATGACATTGATGAGATTGTGTCCGGATTTGCCCCCCTGATGTCCCAGCGTGTTGCTTCTGCTGTGCTTTTCCCGTTATCTATTACTTTGCGGTTAATATCTCGTCCTCCGTCGACCATAGTTCCTGTAATTGCGGGGCCTCTGTTGCTTTGTGCCCGGGGCGCCCCTGAGTGGTATGCCATAATCGCAAGCGTAGTAAGATGGAGGGCAGACCTGTCAAAAACAACCAAAAAGGAAATCCTGAGTACTACTGAGGTGCGTTATCTAGTCTAGATACCGTTTCTTTGGATGCTCTTACCCAGTACCCTGAATTTGCAGCATTTGGTGGTGGGATATGTTGAACGCAGCCAGCATGTCCATCTCGTAGGCAGTGATCTCTGTATGTACATTCTGCGAGAAGCTGTCCTGAGAAGCGATACGACGGCATCTTTACTACCGTAAGTGAGGTTGATGGAAACCGTATTTATTAGTAAGTGAAAGCTACCGTTGTTTTGAGGCGCAGTGAAGGGAGAGATAAACGGTGTCATAAGCGAAATGAGGACGCGTTCGCAAATATATGTGACCCCTTCCAAGGGCTGGGTCACTAATTTTCACAGAGGAACAGTAAGCACCCTGGAGGCGTATTGTTTGTTCGAGACATGTTGTAAAAGAAAAAATGACCCTACAGTGCCGTGCTTCTCGGTTTGTTCCAGAAGCGTATTGGACCGATGCACACGTGGCTCAGCGCAATGATTCGAATAGCCAAGTTTTGCCGGGATGTAATCCTGTTAATTCCAACTGTATTTAATAGCACTAACCTTCCCTAAAATAACACCAGCAGCAGTGTGTATACATTGTATACCGTTACAAAGGTTGGATAGGGATTCCAGAAGTTATTCTACAAACTCCCTGAGAAATGAATTAGCGTTCATGCTTTCTAGCAAGAAGCAAACGAATGTTGTCAGTTATCAATTTCAGAAATGGGCATTTAGGAAAGCAGAAGCATCTTCTGGGAGCTTCGATTGAAGCATACGCTGTGAGATCATGCTCGAATTCCATTGAATTTTTTTTTGGGGGAGCCGCTAGCTAAGCAGGCAATAGCATGAGAGCGGACATCAAAGTTGTGCAACCACGATGTCCTCTTCTGTTGGATGTTTCCGTCTTCAGCCTCTGCGGCGACGGAGCTGTGGAAGAACATGAAATGTAACAAGTATGACACACTCTCCTACCACGAATTTCGGAAGAGGTTTTTGCTGGCGGGCAGATCGTTGGAGCAACGGATTGGACTCTCCCAGACTTGCAAAATCACCTTCAGACTCTTTTAAGAGCTCCGACCGGATATAATGGTTGTATCTGACATAGATGTACCATAACACTGTATGTCGAGTGTACCATTATATGATACTAGTATTGATCCTACCGGAAGAGATCTGGTGTACATTGTCTCAAAAAGCTTCGGCGATATCGGTTGGGTTTGGCTCTATCTGTGGCAAGTGCACGCCAGGTTTGCGCTCTTTGTGAAGAGGGGATCTTGCAATACCCAATGTTAGGGGGTGGCGTCATTTCACCGCTATGCCGCCGGTCCGAGGGCGCGGAAACCGACAGGGCGTCCCTGCCGTGCCTGTTAGATGGTCAGGGTCAACAAGTCCTCGACGTCTCCGCTTCTGAACCCTTGAGTCATGCTTCTGCCCAGACTGGAGACATCTATGGTGCGACGAGGCTTCGTGAGCAAACAAAATTTCGTCATTATTCTTCTGTTTGTGATCAGCCAGATTTACGTTTCGTGCCGGTCTGTTTCCAGACCCTGGGGGGAATTGGTGAGCGTGGTCTTGAGTTTCTCAAGTCTCTAGAGTGCTACCCTCCCTCTACGAGAGTCTGGTCGCCGACGACGTTTGTTCGTAAAATAAGGCAGCGTCTCGTTTGTGTTTTGATTAACCACATTTTCCGAGAGCTGTCTGTTTGGTTGAGAGCTAGTGGAATGTAAGTAGTTGTAGTAAAAGTCGGTGGACCATAAGTACACGCGACTCTCGGAAAATGTGCTTAATCAAGACACAGGCAGGTGGGGTGAATTACAGGCAAACGTTCCTTGCGCCCAATTAATTGCGTTCAGAGAGTCTCCATATATAGTCAGGCGCATCGTGAAATTGACTGAAAAGTTCGTAAGCTCCTCAACTGTCTGTGTCGAGAGCGAGGAAGAGGGCAGCCAACTCCGCTTCATTATTGGATTGACGACGACGACGTGTATATTATAGGCCTACGGGCAAAGAGGGCAACGAAAGGAAAAGAGAACAGCTACAATGATATAGCAGAGGGGTATCGCCTCCATAAGCCCAGGCAAAGTAACGAGACAACGAAGAGAATTCGCAACTCACAGCATTGGCCACATGCCGCCAAGAGACACAATTGAAGGCATTTTTGCAGTCGATCTGCAAAACGCCGCTGCCTTACCGTCATCGGACAGATCAATGGGAATAAACGGATTAATAAGCGCTCTCTTCACGAAAAGTGGAGGCGGATCGAGGAAATCAACTCTGGCACCCATGTGGAGCAGTAGTGTGTATTGTTGATGATCTTGGAATACTACTGAACAAAGGTAGAAGCATAAACAGCTACACCACCTCTCTCTCTGGGTAAGACCCATGTGGAGATAACATGGGAATTCGTGCCGAGGAGTAGGAACCAAGAGGCGGATCACCAAGCGGCGCTGGAGTTAAGGGTGGCCTTGATGCGGTTATACATTCTTGTCGACAGGCTTTCAGGGAAGGTTGCGGCGTTTTGCAGATCGACTGCAAAAATGCCTTCAGCTGCGTCTCTCGACGGCATGTGGCCAATGTTGTCAGTCGCGAATTCCCTTCGTTGTCTCGTTACTTTGCCTGGGCCTATGGAGGCGATACTCCTCTGCTATATCGGATGGTGGAACTGGCTAAATCCAGTGAGGGGGTGAGGCAAGGGGATCCCTAGGCCCAGTGCTTTTTGCTATTGGCATCCACTCTACGCTTCTGGCATTGAGTCTTCCCTTACCTTCATGGCTTACCTCGACGGCGTCTCCGTCGTCGGAGAGCCACACCGACTTTGTGAGGCCTTGATGGCCTTTGAAGAAGAGTGCGGTTCCGTTGGCCTCCAAGTTAACCGGTCAAAAACCGAATTGTTGCTCTCTCCTGGCACTCCATTTCCTTCGGATATCCGTATCAGGACCTTAGGGGTGGTCGTTCTTGGCTCGCCAGCAGGGACGGTTGAATGGGAGGACGAGGAATGGAGGCGGCGCATAGGGATGACAGTACGCAGAGCGAACGGGAAAGCATGGATTATTATTGTATATTCATGTGGTTATACTCCCCTAACGAGTTTAAAGGGAGTTCGGATCCCCCACGAAGTATTCCCCTGTAGAATCATTACAAAACATAATGTCTTTCCGATCGATTGCCTCGTTAGCTAGACGGTCAGCCTCCGTGTTTTCCTCCCGAGGAACATGATGCAGCGAGATAGACTTCACCTGTGGCTGCTCCCGCAAACGCTCAAGTGTTTCGATTATTTTCTGAAGGACAGGC